>SJYC01116423.1:0-13358 GCA_006408675.1 Madoqua kirkii
TGAGTCTGAGTAAACTCCAGGAGTTGGTGATGGACAGGGAGGCCTGGCGTGCTGCAGTCCATGGGGGTCACAAAGAGTCAGACACGACTGAGTGACGAAACTGAACGGAACCGAAACTTTGAAAACAATTCTAGGTATAAGTGATTCCCTATGGTATTTACCTTTTCATTTCACTTCATTTATGCATTTGTTTCATAATGCCCTCCAGTTCATCCAGGTTGTAAAAAATGACAGAACTTCTTTCCTGTTTTAGGGCTGCATCGTATACGTCTCTCTTTCTGTGTGGTAGCTTCATCCACTCATTCATAGCTGGACATTTGGTTGTTTTCACATTTGGCTATTGTAAATAATGCTGCTCTAAGCATGGGAGTACAGAAACCTCTGAGATGGTCTCTCTATTTTGGCTATTTATCTAAAAGTAGGGTTGCTGGAACATATGGTAGTTCTATTTTTAACTTTCTGAGGAGCATGTGTCATCTCTTCCATAGTGGCTGTGCCGGTTTACTCGGCCACCAAGAGTGCTTTTGCAGGTTCTCTCTTCGTAACAGACTTGCCAGCATCTGTTTTCTCTTTTTGATAACAGGCATCCTAACAGATGATGTCTCCCATGGTTTTGATGCATTCCCATAGTAAGTGATGTTGAGCACCTGCACACATGCCTGCCAACTGCTTTCACATCTCTTTGGAAATAAATGGCTACTCAGGTCCTTTCCAAACTTTTGAGTTGTTTGATTTTATGCTAATGAATTACAGAAAGTCACTGTATACCGTGGAATAATTAACCAACTGTCAGATATAAAAGATTTGCAAAAAATGTTCTCTTACTCCATAGGCTGCCTTTTCATTTTGTCGATGGTTTCCTGTTATGCAGAGCTTTTTAGTCTGACGCAGCCCCACTTGTTTATTTTGCTTGCTGCCAAATTAAAAAAAAAAAAAAAATCGGTCAAGACCGATGTCAAGGAGTTTAATGGTTTCAGGTCTTATAGTCAAGGCTTTCATCCATTTTGAGGTGATTTTTGTGTTTGGTGTAAGATGAAGCCCAGTTTCATCCTTTTGCGTGTAGATAACGCATTTTCCTAACACTGTTGAAGGGACAATGCTTTCTCCTACACGCTTAACTACCTTGTGAGTTACTCTGTGGGTTACTGGGTTCCATTGATCTGTGTCTGTTTTTATGTCAGCACCATACTGTTTTGATTGTTTTGTAGTTTGAAACCAGGAATTTGTGATGTATCCAGCTTTGTTCTTTTCCACAAGACTGTTTTGGCTTTTCAGGGGTCTTCTGTGGTTCCATACAAATTTTAGCCTTGTTTTATTCCTGCGAAAAATGCCATTGGGATTTTGATAAGGATTGCACTCAATCTTTAGACTGTTCTGAGCATTATGAACATTTAACAATATTAATTATTCAAATCCATTAGCACAGAATATTCTTCATTTGTGTCCTCTTCGGCTTCTTTTATCAATGCGTTATAGATTTCAGTGTACACACCTTTAACTTGCTGGGTCAAATTTATCCCTAAGCATTTCATTGTTTTTGATGCTACTGTAAACATGACTGTTTTCTGAACGTCTATTTCTGATAGTTTAACTTTGGTATATAGAAATGTGACTGATTTTTACATATTGATTTTATATTATTCACTTAATTTATTAATTCTAATAGTTTTTGGTAGACTCTGTTAGGTTTTCTGTATATATATCCTTGCCATCTATAAATAAAGACAACTTCACTTTTTGCTTTTCAATTTGAATGCCTTTTATTTTTCTCTCCTAATTGCCATGGTATCCTTATCTTCTTCCTGAGTTTAGAAGAAATATTTTTCGAGGTTAAGCATGATGTTTACTGTGGGCTGGTCACACATGGCCCTAACCCTAACCCTTTATTATGTTATGTCTGTTCCCTCTTTCCTCAGTTTTTTGAGAGTCTTTATTACAAATGGCTTTCTTTGTGGCTCAGACAGTAAAGAATCTGCCTGAAATGGAGACCCAAGTTCCCCTGGATCGGGAAGATTCCTTGGAGAAGGAAATGGCTACCCCCACTCCAGTACTCTTGCATGGAAAATTCCATGAACAGAGGAGCCTGGCAGGCTATAGTCCATGGGATGGCAGAGTCAGACATGACTGAGTGACTAATATACACATACACGTTAGAAACGGATGATGAATTTTGTCAAATGCTTTTTCTGCATCTACTGAGATTATAAGATTTTTATCCTCTGTTTTGTTAATGTGATGAATCACATCTATAGGTTTACAGATTTGACCCATCCTTGCATCCCTGGAATAAATCCTACTTGATCTTGACGTATGTTGCTTATACTGTTGAGCTCAGCTTCCTAATATTTTGTTGAGGATTGTCCGGATCTGTGTTCATCAGAAATTCTAATCTGTGATTTTCTTTTCTGAAGTGTCCCTGTCTGGTTTTGGTCTCAGGGTGAAGATGGCCTCATAAATGAGTCTGATGGAGATACTCCTCTTCATTTTTTTCGATAGCTTCTTTGAATGTTTGGTAGCATTTATCACTGAAGTCATCGGTCTTGGACTTTAATTTGTTGTTTTGTCTATTTGATCAGTAATAAAATACTTGTCCAAGTGATTTCCAGTAGCTGGTCCATTCAGTTTTATGTCTTGTTTTTTCGTGGTCACTCTGGGTACATTGTGTGTTTCTAGGAATTCATCCTTCTCTTCCACTTTGTCCAATTTGTTGCCGTAATCAAGTCTCTTATGATTCTTTGCATTTCTGTGGAATCAGTTATAATTTCTATTTCACTTCTAATTTATTTGAAGTCCTCTTTATTTCAGTCCATATACAGTGTTTTTTAGAATGTTCTACTGAGGTTTTTGGAGAAAGAAGTGGCAACCCACTCTAGTATTCTCACCTGGAGAATCCCATGGACAGAGGAGCCTGGTGGGCTACAGTCCAGGGGGTCACAAAGAGTCGGACATGATTAAAGTGACTTAGCATGCACACAGTGAGGTTTTTGGATGAAAGTATGATTTTCCTCTGTATATAAACATTAGCCAAAAGAAGTAGTTGCACGAATATGGGAGCCACTGGCTACACATGGCTACTTAGCCCTTAAAGTGTGGCCAGTCCAAATTGAAATGTACAACAAGTAAAAAAAAAAAAAAAGAAAAGAAAAAATACACCATATTTCAAAAAGACCTTGTACAAAGAAGGAAAATATTTCAACAGTTTTTATACCTATTACATATCGACATGATGATATTCTAGATACACTGGGCTAAATAAAAAATAATTTATAAAATAAACTAGTTTTATCTTTTTTGTTTTACTTTTATGATGTAAGTACTGGAATTTTAAAAAATTACTTATGTGGCATGCATCTCATTTCTTTTGGAAAGACTGTTGTTAGAGAGGCTTGTATACCCTAAGACATATTAAAAACAAAAACAGGAGAATGATAATTGAGAAATGTTCAACACAATACTGCCAGTTAAACCCTGACAGTAAAATGAGGGCTGAAAGGACTCAAATCTGCAGAACGGGTACTCTTCACATTACAGAAGTTAATGAAAGACCACGGCCCCTTACAGTCGACTCTGCTTTACTCCTTATTGTGTCACTGCAGGGTCTTATTGCTTTTATAGACATCATAAATCTCAGCATTTCCCCATAACGGAGGCTGCTTCCCCTGTATATCGGAGCAGATATAAACTAATCCAATTTACTGATAAAAAGAATTCTATAGCTTTATCTGCCATCAGCAACAGAGCCTTTTTTTGTTCTCAAAATAAACTGCATCTTAAGTCCTGGACTTCGAGCACTCAGTGGCTCATACACGATTACACAGAGGACAGGATGAAGAATGTGTTGGGAAAGTGAACTCATTTCTACAGAAAACTGCCCACCTATCTAGGACCTCTCTGTGTACAGTGAACCACTAAGACATACAGATAATTTTGTGAAAATAAGAAGAGACATAGCAGGGCTCTCTGTCTTACTTGTGAGGTGAATGATTCATATATGAATATTTTGTACATTTAAATACCCTGGTAGAATATATTCTACTGAGATACCAGACATCTCAATACCTTACAACCTACACGTTTTTCTCGCCAAAGAGAATTCCCCAACACATCCTTGATTCTGTCCTCTGTGTAATCATGTATGTGCCACTTGCATGGTCTAAGTTCAGGACTTAAGATGCAGTTTATTCTGAGAACATCAAAAGCTCTGTTGCTGATAGCAGATAAATCTATTTCTCTGTTCTAAGATCGACTGTAAATGATAAAATTTACTGTATCCTATATTACTTATGACTTTTATTTTCAAACAAAAAAGATAAGGAATCATACTAGTCCACCCAAGTCTTTTATTTCACTGGAACAGCTGCTTCTTAAAATTGGCAAGAGCTCAACATCATCACACTGACCCAGCCACTGAACAGATTTTTGAACTACCCCATTTGGCAAGTCTTACTGAAGCGACTTAGCAGCAGCAGCAGCAGCAGCAGCATAGTGGTGTATCAAAGCTGTTACGCTAGCACCAAACTCAAAAAGTAAGCTATCTTGAAGGGACTTAGTTATATGAAATCTAAATTCTGAATTTCAATATAAATTGGTGGGACTTTGGTGGATGTGTATGTGTGTTTGCATCTGGGGAAGAGAGGGAGTAATAGCTGAAATGAAACCAAAAACCTCCAGAGCAGAACTGGAATATTTGCTTAACTTGAATTCATTCAGAAACAATCATGAACACTATGATACCAGAGCTGGACAATAAAGGTAAGCTCCAGAAATTTTCGCCATTCAAACTGAAATTCTAAACTTATTAAATTAGCAACTTCTCATTCCCCCTACCGCAAACACGGGCAGCCACTATTCCACTTTCTGTCCCTATGAATTGGATGACTCTCTCCACCGTGTTATCAGTGGAAAGCATTTGTCTTTCTATGACAGGCTTATTTCATCTAGTATAATGTCTTCTAGGCCCACTTATGTTATCACAAAGGACAGGATTTTCTCATTTTTTTTGTGGCTGTATAACATCCCATTGCTTCCCTGGTGGCTCAGAGGTTAAAGCGTCTGCCTCCAATGTGGGAGACCAGGGTTCGATCCCTGGGTCGGGAAGATCCCCTGGAGAAGGAAATGGCAACCCACTCCAGTATTCTTGCCTGGAGAATCCCAGGGACTGAGGAGCCTGGTGGGCTGCAGTCCACAGGGTCACAAAGAGTCGGACACGACTGAGTGACTTTACTTACTTACCTAACATCCCATTAACATACTCCACAACGTGATCCACATACCCAGGATGGACCCTTAGGCCATTTCCTTGTCTTGACTATCATAAACGGTGCCGCTTCAAACACGGGAGTGCAAATCGTTTCTGAAGTTATGATTTTCATTTCCTTTGGATATCTTCGCAGCAGTAAAATTGCTGGATCTCACGGTAGCTTTGTTTTTAATTTTTTGAGAGACCTCCATACTATTTTCCGTAGTGGCTATACCAGTTTACAATCCCCATCAACAGGGCAGAAAGGCTTCCTTTTTTCCCATCCTTGTCAGCATTTATTGTCTCTTGCCTGTTTGATGATGAGCATCCTTAATAAGCAGGAGGGGATTTCTCATTGGGGTTTTGCGTTTCCCCCATGATTAGTAATACTGAGCATCTCCTCATGTACCAGCTGGCCTTTTAAGTACAGTTTCTTTGGGAAAATGTCTAGTCAAGTCTTATGCCCATTTGTTAATTGGAATATTTGTTTTTTTGCTATTGGATTGAATGAGTTCTTTATATATTTGGATATTACCCTTTATCAGAAAAAATACAATATTTCCTCTCTCACAGGTTGCTTTTTTGGGGGTGGGGTTACTTTACTTTACTTCTATCTCTTCAGAACAAGTTACTAAATGAAGTGGCTGAATCTCTGTTCTTTACTCTATGATTTTTAAAGTCTATTTTTACTTGAAGTATAGTTGATTTACCTTATATTTGCTTTTCGCTTTGTTGGTTATTTCTTTTGATGTGAAGAAGCTTTCTGTTTGATGTATTCCCACTTGTTTTTGATTTTGTTGCTTGTCTTTTAGGTGTTATATCTAAAAAATCATTGCCAAGACCCACATCAAGATCTTTTTCTCATGTTTTCTTCTAGGAATTTCATGGTTTCAGGTCTTACATTCAAGTCTTTAACCCACTTTGACCTAATTTTTTGAGTGGTGTAAGATAGGTATCTAGTTTTATTCTTTTACGTGTGAAGATCCAATTTCCCCAGCAACACAGATTAGAGAGACTTTTACCCGTCGAGCATTCTTGGGTCCTTCGTAAGGTGTCGGCTGGCCCTACGCGCTCGGCTTTCGCTGGGACCTCAGTCCTGGTCCGTTGATCTATTTGTTTTTATGCCATCACCGCACTGTCTTCATTACACTGCCTTACAAGCATAGCTTGAAATCAGGAAGTGTGATGCTGCCTGCCTGGATGGGACCCAGGGTCTGCGAGGCTCCCTGTCTGGGACCCTGAATCCATCCAGAGTGTGCCCTGACATCCTAGTTAGATGAACTTACTGCTTCTGCCTTGCAGATGGAGGGAGCCTGGGGTGCGCTCCGTGTTCAGCACCACTGTGAATAGGGCTGCTGATGGGCAGCTCAGCTTCCTGAGCACGCTGGGAAGGTTCCCTGGCCGGGTGGGTGCAAGCTGCAGGTGGCAAAAAGTGGGGCCATGAATTAGTCCCTCTTCCTGAACTCAGCCAGAAGAGCAGCTCCAAGGCCACTGATGTGGTCTGTGTGTGGTCCTGACTCCAGCTGACCCGTGGCCCAAGTTCCCTGGCCAGACAGCTTTGGTTCTAGGGGCGATCGGCTCTGCTTCCCTTCCTCTCGGCCTGAGCGCTACTGGGTTATGCAGCTTCCAGGAGTCCACAGCAGCCCTTCCTGTCAGATGGGGCTGGGCCACACTCGGCAACAGGGATACTGTGACTCCGCTCTTCTGTCCGGGCTGGAGTCAACCAGGCTCCAGGGCCGCAGAAGTTCTTCATCGGGACCTCGTTTAGGCAGACCTCCACTCTGCTCAACTGCCCTGGTCAGCCTGGGCCACTGACTTGGGTCAGCATGAGCCCAGCTTCTGGTTGGGTTAATAATTGGCCATGCAGGTAGGAACATGGTCTGCCAAGCCCTTCCTCCTCCCCCGTCTCAATCAGACACCCAGAACCGAGCCCCAAGGCTCCCAGCTGATTCCCAAGTGCGAGATCAGAGCAGGGACTCCTACAATCACACACACGGTGCTGAGTGTGGTGCCGGGTAGAGGGGGGCAGTTTTGGTTGGCGGCTGGTTCTCCTTTCTCACGAGGGGGAAACCACAGGCTCAAGGGAGACCCCTCTGCACGGTGCTGGGGGCTGGCCTGCGGAAGGGGCCATGCAGTCAGCACGCAGCTCTCCTCCTGCCCTTCTGGTGCCGGCTGCTTTGACTCTGGGGCCCAGGGGTGCTTCTGGCCCCTCTCTGTGTTCCAGGAATCTCTCAGGGGTGTCTTCTTTTGTTGTTGTTACTTGTTGTTCTTAGGAGGGGGAGTAAAGTCAGGAACAACCTGTGTTGCCATCTGGATGACGTCCTTACTTCTTTTTCACTGACGTATAGTTAATGTATAACATTATGTAAGTTACAGGTGTATAATATAGTGATTCACAATTTGAAAGGTTATACTCCATTTATAGTTATTATTAAATACTGCTTATGCCCCCCATGCTGCTGCATGTTTCCTTGTAGCTTACTTTATGCAGAGCAGTCTGTGCCTGTTAACCCTCTACCCCCGCTGCCCCTCCCTGCCTCTCTCTCCCCACTGGTAAATGCTAGGTGGTTCTCTCTGTGACTGTTTTGGTTTGGTTGCTGTTGTTATAGTGACTAGTTTGCTTTATTTTTTTAGATTCCACATAGAAGTCATATCACATGGCGTTTTCCTTTCTCTGTATGACTTGTTTTACTGACCACAGTACCCTCCAGTCCTTTCAGGTTGTTGCCAATGGCAAAATCTCCTTCCTTCTGGGACTGAGTACTATTCCAGTGTGCATGTTTGTGCATGTGTGTGTCACATCTGTGTCCGTTCGTCTGTTGATGTACACTCAGGCTGTATCCATGTCTTGACTATTGTGAACAGAGCTGCTACGCACAGTGGGCAGCAAGCGTCTTTTTGAGTTCATAATTTTTCAGAACACAGAATTTTAGGTTGGTGACGTTTTCCTCTCAACACTTTAAAGGTCTCACTATACTCTCTGCTTACATAGTCTGAGTCAGAGGTTCTTGGGTTTGTTCCTTCAAAGGTAGGGTGCTTTTCTCATCCAGCTTCCTTCAAGACTTTTCTCCTTGATTTTCTGCAGGATATAAATAAAATGCCTGGCTGTACTTTTTTTTCTCAGCTGCAATTTTTAACCAGCTTGGTTTTCTCGGTTTCCTGGATTGATGGCTTGGTGTCTGACCTTAACTTGGGGAGAATTCGTGGTCATTGCTGCTTCAAGTATTTCCTGGTCCCTCTTCCCCGGCCTTGTGTGTGTGTGTCTCTCTCTCTTTCTCTTTTTCTCTCTCTCCTCTTTCTGGCACTCTTTATGTGCATGTTTTTAATCTTCTGAAGTTGTCCTAGAGTTCTTGGATATTTTGTTCCTTCTCCTCTTCCAAGTGTTTTTTCTCTTTGCCTGTTTTTGAAGTTTTTATTGACATATTCTTAAGCTCACAGAGAGTCTTTTCTCAGATGTGACCAGTCTACTAATGAGCTCAGCAACAGCATTCTTTACTTTTGTTACAGTGTTTTCGATCCCGGCATTTCTTTTTGATTCTTCTTAGATTTCCATTTCTTTGCTCACACTGTCCATCTGTTCTGCATGCTGTCTGTTCATTAGAGACAGCGGCACAGTAATCGTTGCTTTAAGTTCTTGGTCTGATGATTCCAAATTTCGAGCCATGTCTGAGTCTGCTTTTGATGACGGCTCTGTCTTTCCAAACCATGCACCTTTTAGTATGGCCTGTAATTTCTCTTGAAAGTCAGAATCAACGTACTGAGTAAAAGCAACTGCCTCAAACAGGGCTCTTGTGGGGAAGGGAAGCATTCCACAGATCTGGGATTTGGTCTCGGTCTTTAACAGCCTGTGCCTGGGGACTGTGAACTTCACTGTGCTTCTCAGTGCCCACCCCAAGCATCCCTCGGCAAACCCAGAGGGTTGGGCTTGTCTCTGCTCCTTCAGTTCTGGTTTCTCAGCCTACATTCAGGTTAGGGGTTGCTGAGCCTAGCACGTCCGGCAGTCACTCGGATCCCTACTGCATTTTCCAATCCAACTTTCTAGAGTGCCTTGAACTTAGAGTTATAAAGTGGATGACTCACTTCATTTGACTCAGTATTTTGTATACATACTTCTCTTGCCAGAACATTGAAAACAGGAGTGGGGTATGAATTTCAAGGTCCTCCACCTCGGGCATCTAGTCATTATCATGAACATCACCCTAACTTAATTTCTTAATCCCACAACCACCCATCATAGATACAGGTTATCAACGCAGTGAAAAATCAAGGTTCAGACAGGTCAGCCTCTCATGGGCAGGTAACGGGGGGCCTCCCTGATTAAAAAGATTTGAAAGTCCCCATCTACAGGGATGCCTGTTGAGCACAGAAGGCAGTGAGCAGCCAAGCCCTTGGTTGTCTCCAGGAGGGAGTCACTGCCAGCTCAGAAAATGATTACAAGGAGGCTTTGCCGGCCAGGCAGTGTGCTAGGCAGTGAGAAGATCAGAACGATTAGGGTCCTTTGAAGGACTCAGTCCAGCAGGGGGAAAAATACAAATGATAATGGGTAGTAGGTTTTTATAAAAAGGAGTCTTATAATACACAGTTTGATAGGGGTGAGCACAAACCAGTGTAGGACCAGCCACAAGGGAAGAGTTCATATCAAACATGCTGAATAACAAGCAAAAAGAATCTGTATGGAGTCTAGTGGGGTGATGAGCTGTGGTGATTATCATAAATTCATAAAATTTATGTAAATTTATAAAAAATGTAATTTATAAATTTATGTAAATTTATAAAAAACCATGAAGTCAGACACTTAAACAGATGAATTTTACAGTATATAAGTTATACTGGAGATCAAACCAGTCAGTCCCAAAGGAAATCAACCTTGAATATTCATTAGAAGGGCTGAGGCTGAAGCTGAAGCTCCAGTGCTTTGGCCGCCTGATGTGAAGAGCTGACTCACTGGAAAAGACCCTGAAGCTGGGAAAGATTGAGGACAAGAAGAGAAGGCAGCGACTGAGGACGATGCCATCACCAACACAACGGACGTGCGTTTGAGCAAACCCTGGGAGGTGGGAAAGGGCAGGAAAGGCTGTGGGCTGCGGTCCACAGGGTTGCAGAGTTAAACGTGACCGAGCGACTGTGAACAGCAAAGTTACACCTCAGTGAATTCATTCCTAGAAAATGAAGACAGTGGTTGAGCGCAGGCACAGAACGTTAAGTTGAATATAAACCCAAGACTGTGATCAAGAGATTCCTAGAAAATAAAGTGAAGAATAATATTATAAAAAAATGTGCTGACTTGTCATGGGGCTTCTAATTTACATCATGTGGCACAGGCAGGTTGAGTTTAAAATGGACCTGTCTTTGTCACTGACCAAACAAAAAATTAAAAAATGAAGTTCAATTTTAAAATTCTGATGAAAACAGGAAATATATTTTGTTTTCTGAAATTACCTTATTCTGACAGATATCTTACCTGTAAGAAAGAGAATATGCTTTTATTGAAAATGTCAAGCTCCATCATTAGCCCTTTAACACTAACAAGAATGCTGCCAGATGGGAGGAGGAGGTAGGCTTTCTGAAATAAAGGATCTGACTACATGTACAATTACTATAGCATGCTTTCCAAACTGAGAAAAAATTAACTGCAGATATTAATACAGTTAAAAAAATATATAGTTGGAAGTATACTGGGGTCAAGACTGATGTTAGATGTTTTCAAAAGATGTATTATGAAAATTTTAACAGGAAACTAAAAATAACTTCCTCATTACGGATCAGGCTAAATTTTCACCTGGGAAAATGTAGGTTTTGTGTGCATATTACCATGTACACATACAAAATGCTCAGTGGAATCCAAACAACTATGCTCTAAAATGTCCCAGGTACTATGTTAGCCATTGTGTGATATTCATGTAGAAATTATATTTATTATCTTTCCTTCTAAGCAAAGGCTTAACAATTGATATAGATGATATAAAATTCTAAATCATCAGCATATTGGGCAAAAAACTTTCCTTATAGCCCAGCCTCTATAATTTTTTGTATCTCAGGGATTTAAAGTTACTTTGGAATGAGTGGGCTACTGACATTACAGCCACAGTCCATTTGCTCTCCAGTCTGTTTGCTCAGCATATTCTGCAGTTAAAGATATTTGTAAACTGTATCACTTTCATCTCATTTTTCTGGATATTAATGCTGTTATAACAATAAAATTCTTAAAAATTCTAAGTATCCATCTCAATCTCATCATTGAGATGCCACTTACACAGAAAGCTGACATCTTTTTTTCTTTTTAACTTGCTCTTAATTTTAAAGCTAAAAGTTGGGTGACAAATGTGTCTGCTTTCCTATCTACCTGAGTCCAACGTATTTGAGCTGGCTGAGAAAAATAGCTACTTACAGATTAAACACTAAGCGTGAGCTATGATTCAAATTTTCATAAAATTATACTTCAAAAAGTTAAGTGAGAGAACCTTCCTTAATTCTACACCCTGAAATCTTCCTTTAAATATCAAAATCCAGGATTCACATTGAGTATCATTTCTAGCCAACAAATTTTTAAGCAAAATCAACTCTTCAGCTCAAATCTAATTCAAGTTAATAATCACCTTTTTATAACTAAGATATTGCTGTTGTTTTTTTTCCTTATCTTATATTCAAAGCATTTTCACTGAACTTCTATAAACAGAACGATCAAACCAATAACATCCTTTATACTTTTACCTAATGCTCACATAGATTATCTTCTAAATTTGTGAGTTCTGCCTAACATTAACATTAGAATTCTTATTAAGATTCCAGCATGATTATATTCTTCAGTTAGGCATGTAAGTGTGACCAGTCACCGCTTTATCTTTTCCCTCTTCTGTTTGCCATGGAGTGACGGGACCGGATGCCATGATCTTAGATTCTGAATGTTGAATTTCAAGTCAGTTTTTTCACTCTCCTCTTTCACCTTCAAGAGGCTCTTTAGTTCCTCTCCACATTCTTCCATTAAAGTGGTATCATCTGCATACCTGAGGTTGTTGGTACTTCTCAGAGCAATCTTGATTCCAGCTTGTGATTCATCCAGCCCAGAATTTCTCATGATGTACTCTGCATATACGTGAAATATGCAGGGTGACAATCTACAGTCTTAATGTACTCCTTTCCCAATTTTGAACCAGTTTGTTGTTCCATGTCCAGTTCTAACTGTTGCTTCTTGATCCACAGACAGGTTTCTCAGGAGGCAAGTGGTCTCTTTTTAAGAGTTTTCCACAGTTTGTTGTGATCCACACAGTCAAAGGCTTTATGGTAGTCAGTGAAGCAGACGTTTTTCTGGAACTTCCTTATTATCTCCATAATCAAGCAAATGTTGGCAATTTGGTCTCTGGTTCCTCGGCCTCCTTGAAACACTGCTTGTACATCTGAAAGGTCTCAGTTCACCTACTGCTGAAGCCTAGCTTAAAGGATTTTGAGCATAACCTTACTATCATGTGCAATGAGAACAACTGTACAGTAGTTGGAACATTCTTTAGCATCGCCCTTCTTCTGGGACTGGAATGAAAACTGATCTTTACTAGTCCTATGGCCACTGCCACATTTTCCTAATTTGCTGGCATATTGAATGCAGCACTTAAACAGCATCATCTTTTAGGGTTTGAAATAGCTCAGCTAGAATTCTATCACCTCCACTAGCCTTGTTTGTAGTGATGTTTCCTAAGGCCCGTTTGCCTTCACACTTCAGGATGTCAGGCTCTAGGTGAGGGACCACACTATTGTTATCCAGGTCATTAAGACCTTTCTTGTATAGTTCTTCTGTGTATTCTTGTACATCTTCTTAATCTTTTCTGCTTCAGCTCAGTTTCGGTCAGTCGCTCAGTCACGTCCAACTTCTTGCAACCCCATGAATTGCAGCACGCCAGGCCTCCCTGTCCATCACCATCTCTCAGAGTCTACTCAGACTCATGTCCATCGGGTTGGTGATGTCATCCAGCCATCTCATCCTTGGTCGTCCCCTTCTCCTCCTGCCCCTAATCCCTCCCAGCATCACAGAGTCTTTTCCAATGACTCAACTCTTTGCATGAGGTGGCCAAAGTACTGGAGCTTCAGCTTCAGCATCATTCCTTCCAAAGAAATCCCAGGGTTGATC
>SJYC01116425.1:0-31479 GCA_006408675.1 Madoqua kirkii
GTTTCTCATGATGTACTCTGCATATAAGTTAAATAAGCAGGGTGACAATATACAGCTTTGATGTACTCCTTTTCCTATTTGGAACCAGTCTGTTGTTCCATGTCCAGTTCTAACTGTTGCTTCCTGACCTGCATACAGGTTTCTCAAGAGGCAGGTTAGGTGGTTTGGTATTCCCATCTCTTTCAGAATTTTCCACAGTTTATTGTGATCCACACAGTCAAAGGCTTTGGCATAGTCAAGAAAGCAGAAATAGATGTTTTTCTGGAACTCTCTTGCTTTTTCCATGATCCAGAGGATGTTGGCAATTTGATCTCTGGTTCCTCTGCTTTTTCTAAAACCAGCTTGAACATCAGGGAGTTCATGGTTCACGTATTGCTGAAGCCTGGCTTGGAGAATTTTGAGCATGACTTTACTAGCATGTGAGATGAGTGCAATTGTGCGGTAGTTTGAGCATTCTTTGGCATTGCCTTTCTTTGGAACTGGAATGAAAACTGCCCTTTTCCAGTCCTGTGGCCACTGCTGAGTTTTCCAAATTTGCTGGCATATTGAGTGCAGTACTCTCACAGCAGCATATTTCAGGATTTGAAACAGCTCCACTGGAATTCCATCACCTCCACTAGCTTTGCTTGTAGTGATGCTTTCTAAGGCCCACTTGACTTCACATTCCAAGATGTCTGGCTCTAGATTAGTGATCACATCTTCATGATTATCTGCGTCGTGAAGATCTTTTTTGTACAGTTCTTCTGCGTATTCTTGCCACCTCTTCTTAATGTCTTCTGCTTCTGTTAGGTCCACACCATTTCTGTCCTTTATCGAGCCCATCTTTGCCTGAAATGTTCCCTTGGTATCTCTAATTTTCTTGAAGAGATCTCTAGTCTTTCCCATTCTGTTGTTTTCCTCTATTTCTTTGCACTGGTCGCTGAGGAAGGCTTTCTTATCTCTCCTTGCTATTCTTTGGAACTCTGCATTCAGATGCTTATATCTTTCCTTTTCTCCTTTGCTTTTTCTCCTCTCTTGTTTTCACAGCTATTTATAAGTCCTCCTCAGACAGCCATTTTGCTTTTTTGCATTTCTTTTCCATGGGGATGGTCTTGATCCCTGTCTCCTGTGTTGCATTTTAGGGCAAATATTAAAGAAAATATGGGTGACTTGAATCCAAGCACCAAGATGCCATGACAGTGGATCTTCTTAATGACTAATGAACGGGATTCTCTGGACAAAGGGATTCACCTTGTCTTGGGCGTGGTTGGAGCAGGACAATGTGAGATTTCATCACAATACTCAGAACATCATGTGATTTGAATTATTTCCAGAATTTTCCAGTTAATATATTGCGACATGGTTGACCACCAGTAACTGAACCCTTAGAAAGCAAAGCCAAGGTTAAGCAGGGACTACTACTATAGTCCCTTCATTTAGGTTTTTTCAATTACACCTTTTTTGTTGTTGTTGGCTGTGCTCTGCAGCTTGCAGGATCCTAGTTTCCCAACCAGGGATCAAACCCATGACCCCTGCAGTGGAAGCGAAGAGTCTTAACCACTGGACTGCCAGGGAAGTCCCCAGTTATATACCCTTTGGAGTGTGTCATCTGCTGCGCAGCAGGACTCTGGCTGATAAGCCTTTTATAGGGTTTATGTTCACAGCAGCATCATTCAAAATAGCCAGAAGACGGAAGTCATACATATGTCCCTTGACAGAAAAATGGGTAAACAGATGTGGTATATCCATACAATGGAATATTATTCAGCTTTAAAAAGAAAGGAAATTCTGATACATGCTATAATATGAGTAAATCCTGAAGACACGTTAAGTGAAATAAGCTAGTCACAAAGGGACAATGATTGTATGATTTCACTTATGTAGGGCATCTGAAGTAGTCAAATCCATAGAAACAGAAAGCAGAGTGAAGGGTGGTGGCCAGGGACTAGTGGGCAGGCAGAAAGGAAAAGCTTTTGTCTAACGGGTATGGAGTTTCAGTTTGGGGAAAATGAAAAAGTTCTGGAGATGCATACTGGTGACACTTGCACTTAATGCCACAAACCTGCACACTTAAAAATGGTTAAAATGGTACACTTATGGTTTTAACCATAATTTTAAAATGTATTTAAGAAATATTGCTCACCTATTGCACAAACTACACCGGGGATACACAAACTGGAAGATCACTGTCCCCATCAAGGAGGGGTAGCTCCTGTACCTCCCCACCACATACCCCTTCTTCTTGCAATTTGTTCCCTTGTTATCTCTTGCACTTTCAAGCTGGAATGCAATTCCTTCAAGATAGGGGACTAGCTCATATTCAGCTGAATCCCTAGAACCTAACAAAAAGTTGTGCAGAAAAACTCAAAAATATTACTTGAATTGGATAACTGAGTAAATATCCAGCTGAAGATGTCTATGTTCTTTTCTTCTTGAGTCTTCCAGCCAGTCAGTACTTAACATTTCTTGACATTATCTACCCATATTTTCAGAAATGAAAAGAATAGAGTTTCAGGCTAAACTCACTTTAAATTGTCACAAATAACCCTACTAAGTGCATCAATTATAGATTTCAAATCAGAACTCCTTTGTTTGCCACTCATGTACCCTCCAGCAAGTTACTGAGTGCCCCTAAGCCTATTTTCCTCATCATTTAAGTGGGAATGCTGACATTACTATAAGTGAATGCCTATCGGTTTTCAATCCAAACTCTATGGGTCAGTCTTCTGCAGACAGTATAACAATGTTTTGCTGGAGAAACACCCTTGCTCCTACTTCTTAGCCTGTGGCTCAGCGATGAAACCTGCAAACAAGCCCAAGCCCTAGACTGGCGTGGAACTCCAGCCACAAAAACCCAGGGACTTAATCAGAGCCAGTGGCCAGTCTGCCACTGTGAGGAATGCTGGGATATGCAATCATAGTGATAGAGAGAGAGGGATGGTGAGGACCAGGCCTGGCTGTCATTACTGAATAATCCCACACCCTGACAGACATCACTAATTGACCACAGCACTCTTTCCTACTGAGCCTAGACCCAGCCTTGGATTCCTGTTCACCCCAGCTCTCCAGGCAGCCACGACCAATCTATCAAAGATGATAGGCCAAATGAAGCCAACTTCTTAGCTTAAGACCAGCAGCTGGTAGTTTTTCTGTAAAGAACCCTTTAGTAAGTATTTTAGGCGTGGTCTCCATTACATATTCTTCTTTGTGTTTTGATGTGTTGTGTTTTCAACCCTTTAAAAATCTTAAAAAGCATTTTTAGATCTTTCAGTTTACAAAACCCCCTGCTCTGGAGCCGTGAAATCAGACTCTGGGGCTGTCCCAGAGATCCACAGGCCGTCTTACCTCTCTCTGCAGGGCTCCTGGGAGCTCAGTCCAGGAGCACTTGGAAATGCTGCCTCAGTCAGAAGCACACCCACAGAACCCACTGAATTGCCTGAAAAGTACAGAGGAGCTTTGATGACAGGAGAGTTTCTGTTCTCATCATACCAATCCCAGGGCAGGCTGACACCCACGCTGGGGGGAAGCTACACTCCCAGGAAGGGCTCCGAAGCCCGTGCATGGAGCGACCTCCATTCTACCTTCGGGACCTACTTCACTGCACACTTCTCAGTCAGCCGAACCCCCATTCCTCACAGCCAACCTGAGGAAAGTAAGGAAAGAGCTCAAATGACTACATTTCTCCATTGCCAGTCTGACCCCTTACAATTAAAAAAAAATCTCTGAAATTGTTCCATGAGAGTCTACCACATTTCTTTTGACCAGCCTTTGAGTCCCTTGGACAGCAAGGAGATCAAATCAGTCCATCCTAAAGGACATCACCCCTGAATATTCATTGGAAGGACTGATGCTGAAACTTCAATACTTTGATACCTGATGTGAAGAGCCAACTCACTGGAAAAGACCCTGATGCTGGGAAAGACTGAAAGCAGGAGGAGAAGGGGATGACAGAGGAGGAGACGGTTGAACGGCATCATTGACTCAACAGACATGAGTTTGAGCACACTCTGGGAGACAGTGAAGGACAGGGAAGGCTGACATGCTGAAGTCCATGCGGTCACAAAGAGTCAGATATGACTGAGCGACTGAACTTTGATTCCTTGATAATATCCAAAGTGTTTTTTTTTTTTTAATTGTAGAGAAGCATGTATAGAGATTGGTTTGGTCTTCCTCTCTATTATTTTCCACATTTGCTTCTGGCTTTGTGCGTGCCTGCTAAGTCGCTTCAGTCGTGTCTGACTCTGCAACCCCCTGGACTGTAGCCCACCAGGCTCCTCTGTCCATGGCATTCTCCAGGCAAGAAGACTGGAGTGGGTGGCCGTTCCCTTCTCCAGGGTATCTTCCTGCCCCAGGGATTGTCTCCTCTGTTTCCTGCACTGGCAGGTGGATTCTTTACCACTAGCACCACCTGGGAAGCTAGGAACTTTGGTTGACTGATGTTCATTTATTCATCCAACAATTACTTATATAGTAACAATCCACTTGTCCAGGCCCTTGCAGCTAGGGAAGATCTATGTAGATGAGGCAGAGTGATAAGAGGGGTATGTGTGTGGTGCAGTTGCAGCAGGAAACAAGGGTAGCTTGGTCAGCTGGGGAGGAGGTGGGTACCCAGAGGTCTGCAGGAAGGCAATGTCACTGCAGCTGAGCAGGGGATGGGAAAATGGCAGGTGTTGAGACTCAGTGACTTGAGTTAAGGCTACACATAGGGAGGCTTGGAAGATGAAGCTGGCAAGGAGATAAGTGTACAGTCACAAAGGTCTTGGAGTCCAAACTCTACCCTGAAAACCACAGAAAACCTCTGAAGGAATTAGGCTGGATGACTGGCTTAGATTTTTGTTTTCAAGGCAAGTTTTCTTTTTTTTAATTAATTTATTTTAATTGGAGGCTAATTACTTAACAATTTTATGGTAATTTTTGCCATACATTGACATGAGTCAGCCATGGGTGTACATGTGTCCCATCCCAAACCCCCCTCCCACTTCCCTTCCCATCCCATCCCTCTGGGTGGTCCCAGTGCACTGGCCTTGAGTGCCCTGTTTCATACACTGAACTTGGACTGGCCATCTATTTCACATATAGTAATATATATGCTTCAATGCTATTCTCTCAAATCCTCCCACTCTCGCCTTCTCCCACAGAGTTCAAAAGTCTGATCTTTATATCTGTGTCTCTTTTGCTATCTCGTGTAAAGGGTCGTTCAAAGCAAGGTTTCTAGTTGCAATTTAGAGAATCGACTGAAGCAAAAGTGTCCTAATTTGGAGCAAGAAGCCCAGTGTGAAGGCAACTGGAGCAATTCAGGCAAGAAGTGGTGAGGTTACAAACTAAATCAGTGACAATAAGAACTGAGAGCGGCAGACATCAACAAATGTAATAAGAGTAATGAGTTCAAACTTTATAAGTCAACTATATACTTCAATATAATATATATAATTTAAAAAACCATCTCATCCTCTGTCACCCCCTTCATCTCCTGCCCTCAATCTTTCCCAGCACCAGGGTCTTTTCCAGTGAGTAGGCTCTTCGCATCACATGGCCAAAGTATTGGAGCTTCAACTTCAGCATCAGTCCTTCCAATGAATATTCAGGGTTGATTTCCTTTAGGGTTGACTGGTTTGAGCTCCTTGAGTCCCTGGGACTCTCAAGAGTCTTCTCTATCACCACAATGCAAGAGGATCAATTCTTCGGTGCTCAGCCTTCTTTATGGTCCAACTCTCAAATCCATACTTGACTAGTGGAGAAACCATTGCTTTGACTATACGGACCTTTGTCGGCAAAGCAATGTCTCTGTGTTTTAGTATTTGTCAACCTCACATCACAGATCAGGAAACACAGAGAGATTAAGCAAGGAGCCCTCAGCCTGAGAGCTATTCATGTCCCAATCAGAATTCATATCCAGCAGTCTGGCTGCAAAGTCCACACTCCTCACAGCCCACTCTCCTAAGCACATTTAAAGAGAGAGAATAGTCAAGATGGGTGCTGAATGCTGAAATGGGGAAACTTCAAGGCAATCTCCAGAGGCTGGCTTGGGTACCTTTGAACATTTGGATTTCAGCTTCTTAAGCCTCTTCTTCTGAAGGAAACCTCATCCCCAAGTCTGTAATTAGCCCTCAGCTAGCCTGCCCTGGACATCCACACTCTCCCCTTTGCCATACTATCCATTTCTCTCTTGCTGTTGCCTTGCATACCACATTAGGTTCTAGAACACCATTTCCCAGCTGGACAGAAAAACCTCACAAGCCTTTCCAATCAAGTCTGAGAAACCAGGACAGCAAAGTCTGCTCTTGGCAATACAGAGGCTTAGGTCTATCATTTTCAAATCAGCCAGAACTGGGAAAACTTTGATCAAGGCTGTGTGGTTTCCTTCTCTGCGAGTGAGACCTCGGCAGCCCTAGTTCCGTGTTTCGCACCAGTTGCCCGGCGGAGCCGAACAAGTATCATTATTTGGGTCCCACACTCAACAATAGAAGCGCACGCGCCGGGCCTGCAGCCCCAGACAGACCCGCAGGAAGAAAGTGGCCCTGCGGGGAGACCTTCAGACAGCCAAATAGCTTTCATTTCTCCAGGCATGAAAGTTAAAGCAAGCATCTGCAGCAAGAAACTTGTGTATTTCCTGCGGACAGGGAGACCTCCTGCCCCTCCCGGCTGATACAACCCACTTTGCACATCCTGCTTCTCTGGGAGCTAAAAATAAATTGGTATGCACTGAAAAACACTCAAACACATCTCCCCAGCACGCCCCTTCCCGAGTCTCCGAGGGCAAGAGACACAAATCCTTCGGGTCCTGAGTCCACAATGCAGACCACTTCCTCATCTGGGTTCCCTGGCGCCTTCTGGTGGTTCCTAAAGCCCCCTCTCCAGGAGCCCACCCCTCGTACACACCCACTGAAGCCGACTCTGAGGCTACCCCCGGAACCCGCGAGTGCCCGAGACCCTCACCTCTTCCCCCGAGCCCCGGAAGGATGCTTCTGGTGTCCTGGGCCACCAGGCGCACGAACGCCCCCTTCCACCCAGCGCGCCCCCATCCTGCCTTCCCTGCGCGCCTTTGCGCGTCCCTTAGCAAAGTTGCTCTCTCCTTTCCTGCCACTCTGCTCGGGGTCTTTGGTTTAGTTTTATCTTCCCTCAGAGACGTTGAGGGGAGGACAGGGGAACTGACAGAATGAGCAGCACCCGGGAAGGGCAGCGGGGACCGGGTGCCCAGGACCGCGCGCCCCTCGCGCCCACCCCTGCGCCCGCCGCACCCCGAGAGCGTCGGCTCCCGCGGCGGCTGCTCTTGGCGCCATCGCCCCCGCACACCCGCCCTGCTGCAACTCCGGCTCCGCTCCGGCTCCTGAGAAGCGGAGGGAAGGCGCTGCGACTCACCGCCTCGGCCGCTCCCGGCGTCTGTGTCGCCGCGGGTGAGGCGGCGGCGGCGGCAGCGCCTTCCCTCCGCCCGCCTCCCCCTGGACCGCTCCACCGCCAGCCGCGCCCCCCTCCCCAGCCCCGCTCGCCGCCTCCCTTGTAGCGGCCGCCAACCCCAGCTCCACACACCCACACACTGGGGCCCCCCAGGCAGCCTCTCCAGGGTGGGCAGCTGGCTAGGGTGCAGGGGGGCCAAGCCAAGGCGCGCGTGGGGTTTGCAGGTGCAGTGGATACCCTGATTTTGCTTGGCTGCAGCCGCTAGACTTATCCCCGTCGTACTCCCTACTCCTAGCCCGCTGCCGAGCTTCTAGCCAGGCTACACTGATACTTTCCAAGGGACGCCATTTGTTTGCCTGTTTGGGCCGTGGGAACGTCAGGTTCAACATAGAGCATCTTCTGGGCTCGACCCGGAGATCCTCGGGTCTCCGCCACGCAGCAGTGAAGTTCAAGGGAGCCTTAGAAGGACAAACCCACAAGGTGGTGACGGGCCGCCTTGCCTAACCAGTGTTTTTTCTCTACCAGAACTGAACAAAAAGGTGGAAAGGACATCTAAGGGGTCTTCTCCGCACCACGTTCCCCCCACCTCCTGTAGCCCACCAGAGAATGTCACCAAATCGTCCATCTCCACTGAGATGAGAAGCAACAAATGTCTTATCAATTTATTCAATATTTATCAAGTGACTGCCACCACAATTCCTATCTCGTGTTGGCCACTCATGACCTCTCAAAAAGCCACCGTAACTTCCTGTACTTGTCAACCGTTCCAGAACCCACAGAAGAGCAAATCAAATTCATTGATTAAAAAGCTCGCTGATAAAAATAACAAAAAGGCACCATGCAAAGCTGTAAAAGCACCGTGACTTGCTCATACTTGTTCTGATTATGAAATCTTTTAATATGACTAGTATTTAAAGAAATGACAGTTCCATTTAGATTCAGACATCAACTCTGATTTGAAAATCAGGTAAAAGGTTCACCTGACCAAAACCACAGTCTTACTTCTACCTTCCATTTCCACTCCTTCAGGCAAAGTTTAAGAAACAAAACTTGCCAGAGAGGCTTGTTAAACCATTATTGGATACTACAGCTTGCTCTTGAATTGAATTAGCACGTTAGCCCAACTGTTTCACCTCCCTGGATACCCTTTGGAACCTAGAGAGTTGGATTTTTTTATTTGTTTTTTAGTGGTAAACCTGCCTGCCCCAGTAGATTCCAGTTTAATTGGGTTACAGTCTTGCTTGCAGACATTTTACAAGAATCCCCCGAGATTCAGGCAGCCAGGATTGGAAAACCAGGAATTAGCCAATCATCCGGCTAAGCCTGAGGCAATGGGATGACAAAAAAGTTCTGATGCTGGGAAAGGTCTGCGCAGGTGTTGCAAACTCAAATATCCCAAAGGGATTAAAAAGAAGTAACAAAGAATGACTCAGGCTGGTGACACAGGGCCAAACAGGGAAGGACAACAAGCCCTAAAAAGGACAGTCTCATTTTTCCACGTGGAAAATACAGGTCCAGTGTGGTCATTGAACTGGGATTGCTTATTTTTTATTTTGTTTTGTTCCCCCCTGTCCCCACCCCGCATGAAGAAGCCAAAAACCCATATTTAATGTGAACTCTTCTAATTTTAAAGTGTTGGCAACTTTTAAAAAAATTTTTAATGCTCTATGCACATTAAAAAAAAAGGGGGGGAGTTTGTAGGCCACAGAGTGTCCCTAGGTCATCATTTTGTAACCTGTGGTCTAGACCATTGAGGTCATTGCCTACAGACTGCAGGAAGAACCCTGATGGGTAGAAAGTGGCAGTGCTTGGGGTGGGAGTGTCTCTGAGAATGATTTAAAAACCCACTTTATCTAGTTTTAATTTTGTTTTAATAGTCTCTGCTTTTAAAAAAAATCGTTATGAAAATACAACTTGTATAGCATACGATTCACCCATTTAAGGTATACAATTTGATATTTGTAGTATATTCACAGAGCTGTACAATTATCACCACAATCAATTTTAGAACTGATTTTCATCCCCTAAAAAAGAAATGTCATGCTTATTAGCACTCATTTTCCTTTTTTTCCCAACCCTCAGCTCCTGGCAACCACTAATCTTTCTCTATAGATTTGCCCATTATGGACACTTCATATAAATGAACTCTTCATACAATATGAAATCTTTTGTGACTGCTTTCTTTCACGTAAAGCATGTTTTCAAGGTTCGTCCATGTCAACAGTGCTTCATTCCTTTTAATGAACAAATTATATCCTATGGTATGCTGCTGCTGCTACTGCTGCTAAGTTACTTCAGTGTCCAACTCGGTGCAACCCCATAGATGCAGCCCACCAGGCTTCCCCGTCCCTGGGATTCTCCAGGCAAGAACACTGGAGTGGGTTGCCATTTCCTTCTCCAGTGCATGAAAGTGAAAGTGAAGTTGCTCAGTCATGTCTGACTCTAGCGACCCCATGGACTGCAACCCACCAGGCTCCATCCATGGAATTTTCCAGGCAAGAGTACTGGAGTGGGGTGCCATTGCCTTCTCCAATCCTATGGTATAGATATCTTCTTTCATCCTTTTTTTCAGTTGATGAACATTTAGGTTGTTTGCACTTTGAGGCTATTTTAAATAATGCTGCTATGAACATTCATGTATAGGTTTTTGTGTGGATGTATGTTTTTTTTCTCATGGGAGTCTATCTCGGAGTGGAAATGCTGAGTCACATGGTAATTCTAAGTTTAACATTTTGAGGAACTGCCACACTGGTTTCCAAAGCAGCTGCACCATTTTAGAGTCTCACCAGCAGTGTGTGAACATTCCAGTTTCTCCACATTCTTGCTGACACTCGTTCTTTACCATTTTTCAAGTTTATGCCATCCTAGTGGACGTGAAATGGCATCTCATTGCGGTTCTGATCTGCATCTTCCTAACAGCTAATGATGTTGCTCATCTTCTCATGTTCTTATCCTCTTTGGAGAAACATCTGTTCAGATCCTTTATGCAGTTTTTAAACTTGGTTGTCTTTTTTACTTATTATTTGTTATGATTTATGATTCAGGCATAAGTGTTTTTCATTTCTTCTAGGTATAAGTCCCTTATCAGACAAATACTTTGCAAATATTTCCTCTCATTCTGTGGGTTATCTTTTCATTGTCTTGGTAGTGTCCTTTGAAGCACAAAATCTTTTCATTTTGATGAAGCATATATTATCTGTGTGTTCTTTCGTTACTTGTACTTTGGGTATTATATCTGTAAGGTATAGTTTGGGCTGAGGCAGAAAAGGAGAGATGACCTCAACGGAGGTAGGTTACCTTTATTCAGGCAAGGAGGGGTGACAGCAGGCCTAACGCCCAGGCTGAGTGTGAGAGGGATCAGAGAGGCTTCATAATTAAAGGGAGGTTTGTGGAAGCGATAAGAGAAATGCTAGTCAGGCGGGACGTTTGGGGCAATGTTTAGTTGAGATGGCATTTGTAACTGAACAGGGGGTGGAAGGTTCTGGACAGGGGGTGATAGTCCCAGGTAGATGGAACCAGCTCAGAGCATCAGGGCGGGACCTAAAGTTCAGTTTTGCTTTCCCCAAAGTTAGATGATTCAGCAAGGGCCTTTGAGACTGTTGTTTTCTTTTCTAGGCCCAAGGACTCCTTCAATATCTAAAGGGCTTTACCTAATTCAAGGGTTCAAAGATTTATGCCTAAACATTGGGCCCTACTTTTTATAATGCTCTTTAATGGGGTTATATTGGAAACTGGGTACACTGGAACAACTGATCTTGAGCCCCTGGCCAGAGTCTTTTCACTTCCAGAGTTCTGATGTGTGGGAACAGCTCCTACCATGGCATCTGGCCAATTTGGGGTACTGAATTGCAAGTTTTTGTCAAGGAAGCAACTGAATGTGTAAATTAGGGGCTAGCTAGGTCAACGGTGGCATACATTCATTCATTCATCTACTCCACAAATATTTCCTAAAGCCTCCTAACAAGGCTTCAAACTATTCTAGTTTCTCAGGATACAGCAATAAACAAAGCAGACAAGATTCCTATTCTGGTGGGGCTTCTAGTTAAATGAGAGAAAAAAAAGATAGATGATAGATATATAGATAGAACATACAAGATCCACACCAAATGAGTTCTATGTCAAGAATCCACATAGAGTGATAAGCTGGAACAACTAGGGAGAGAGCCAAGCAGAAGAAACACAGAGCCAAAGCTCTAATTGGAGGGCAGAAATACACAGCTTATTCTGGGAACACAAAGAAAGCAAATGTGACTGAAGCTTATTGGATGTCTTTGGCTGAACTGCCTAGAAAGTTGAGCCCAAGCAATCGGTTAGGTGACAAAACTATAGGAAAGTGAAATTTCAGGAAAGAATGGAGAGAAAAGAGGAATCAGGAAGACAGAGAGTGCTGCTGCTGCTGCTAAGTTGCTTCAATCATGTCAGACTCTGTGTGATTCCATAGATGGCAACCTACCAGGCTCCCCTGTCCCTGGGATTCTCCAGGCAAGAACACTGGAGTGGGTTGCCATTTCCTTCTCTAATGCATGAAAGTGAAAAGTGAAAGTGAAGTCGCTCAATTGTGTCCGACTCCGAGTGACCCCACAGTCTGTAGCCTACCAGGCTCCTCCATCCATGAGATTTTCCAGGCAAGAGTACTGGAGTGGGGTGCCGTTGCCTTCTCCAACAGAGAGAGAAACTACAAAGAAATGAGTTACACAGCTGGTGAGTGTGCTAGAGGCTGCAGGAAGCATCATGGGTTTGTAGGAGGCACCATGGAGGTATTAGTGAATAGGCTAAATCCTCAAAAGGGAAGATGTTGATTTCTGATCTACAGAGAAGCAATGTGATGCTTCGGAAGCTTCAAACATCTGTCAGGGTCAGGGGAAATAGTCCTGGTGTGGAAGGAAGAGAACATTCACTTGCAGGCTCCTTTCTCGCGTTGCTCCATGTTAACTGATCAGCACTACTGGTTGCATGTGAGTGTGGCCACCAAACAGGTGTCTGAGAAGTAGCAGGGAAGTCCCACGGAGAAGGCAATGGCACCCCACTCCAGTACTCTTGCCTGGAAATTCCCATGGACCAAGGAGCCTGGTAGGCTGCAGTCCATGGGGTCGCTAAGAGTCGGACACGACTGAAGTGACTTGGCAGCAGCAACAGGGAAGTCCCAAGGTGGAAGGCACAAGGCAAATGGTGGGAGGTGAGACACTGTAGGGCCATACCCAAGGGCAACTTGAGAGACTCAATCTGAGGTAGTGATAAAAGGTGTGGCCGCCTGGCTCCACAACCACAGTAACAACACAAACCATCGCTGGATTTGCTCTAGCAAATTGGTGTCTCATCATCCACTGAGTTGGTGCATAAAATGAGTTCTGTCTACTGGGCAAGAGGGGAGCGTGAAAGACAGTGTGGCCAGAGCGGCAGGGCCAGGTCACGCATTGCTTTGCAAGCCAGGATAAAGAACATAAACTTTAGTCTGCCTTGGAATTAATTCTAAGAACAATACAAAGCCATGGAAGGCTCTTTTTAAACTGATTTTTTAAATTTATGTACAAAGTTCCTTTTTTAAAGGGACCATCCCATAAATTTTGATAAACCCATCACCACCATCAAGATTCAAAACAGTGCCATCACTCCAAAAATGCTGCTGCTCCTTGTCTCTGTCAAGCCCTGCCCCTAACTCTGACCCGTGGAAACCATCAATGTGTTTTCTGCCTCACAATTTTGTCTGTTCAAAATGTCACAGCAGAGGGATCATACAGTGTGTAGCCGTTCAAGACTGGCTACTTTCAGGGAGTACAAGGCGTGTGAGATGTATCAGTGTTGTTGAGTCCATCAGTTCAGTTCAGTTTACTTTCTCAGTCATGTCCAACCCTTTGCAACCCCATCAATCACAGCACACCAGGCCTCCCTGTCCATCACCATCTCTCGAAGTTCACTCAGACTCATGTCCATTGAGTCCGTGATACCATCCAGTCCGTGATACCATCTCATCTTCAGTCATCCCCTTCTCCTCCTACCCCCAATCCCTCCCAGCATCACAGTCTTTTCCAATGAGTCAGCTCTTTGCATGAAGTGGCCAAAGTCCTGGAGTTTCAGCTTTAGCATCATTCCTTCCAAAGAAATTCCAGGGTTGATCTCCTTCAGAATGGACTGGTTGGATCTCCTTGCAGTCCAAGGGACTCTCAAGAGTCTTCTCCAACACCACAGTTCAAAAGCATCAATTCTTTGGCGCTCAGACTTCTTCACAGTCCAACTCTCACATCCATACATGACCACTGGAAAAACCATAGCCTTGACTAGACGGACCGTAGTCGGCAAAGTAATGTCTCTGCTTTTGAATATGCTATCTAGGTTGGTCATAACTTTTCTTCCAAGGAGTAAGCGTCTTTTAATTTCATGGCTGCAGTCACCATCTGCCGTGATTTTGGAGCCCAAGAAAAGAAAGTCTGACACTGTTTCCACTGTTTCTCCATCTATTTCCCATAAAGTGATGGGATTGGATGCCATGATCTTCGTTTTCTGAATGTTGAGCTTTAAGCCAACTTTTCCACTCTCCTCTTTCATTTTCATCAAGAGGCTTTTTAGCTCCTCTTCACTTTCTGCCATAAGGGTGGTGTCAAGCAGTCACCATCTGCAGTGATTTTGGAGCCAAAAAAAATAAAGTCTGACACTGTTTCCACTGTTTCTCCATCTGTTTCCCATGAACTGATGGGACTGGATGCCATGATCTTCATTTTCTGAATGTTGAGCTTTAAGCCAACTTTTTCGTTTTCCTCTTCCACTCTCATCAAGAGGCTTTTTGGTTCTTCTTCACTTTCTGCCATAAGAGTGGTTGTCATCTGCATATCTGAGGTTATTGATATTTCTCCCGGCAATCTTGATTCCAGCTTGTGCTTCTTTCAGCCCAGGGTTTCTCATGATGTACTCTGCATAGAAGTTAAAGAAGCAGAGTGACAATATACAGCCTTGACATACTCCTTTTCCTATTTGGAACCAGTCTGTTGTTCCATGTCCAGTTCTAACTGTTGCTTCCTGACCTGCATATAGGTTTCTCAAGAGGCAGGTCAGGTGGTCTGGTATTCCCATCTCTCTCAGAATTTTCCATAGTTTATTGTGATCCACACAGTCCAAGGTTTTGGCACAGTCAATAAAGCAGAAATAGATGTTTTTCCTGGAACTCTCTTGCTTTTTCCATGATCCAGCAGATGTTGGCAATCTGATCTCTGGTTCCTCTGCCTTTTCTAAAACCAGCTTGAACATCTGGAAGTTCATGGTTCATGTATTGCTGAAGCCTGGTTGGAGAATTTTGAGCATTACTTTACTTGCTTCTGTTAGGTCCTTACTATTTCTGTCCTTTATCATGCCCATCCTTGCATGAAATATTCCCCAGATATCTCTAGTTTTCTTGAAGAGATCTCTAACCTTTCCCATTCTATTGTTAACCTCTATTTCTCTGCATTGTTCTTTTAAGAAGCCCTTCTTCTCTCTCCTTGGTATACTCTGGAACTCTGCATTCAGTTGAGTAGATGTCTGCCTTTCTCCCTTGCCTTTTGCTTCACTTCTTTCTTCACTTATTTGGAAAGCCTCTTCAGAAAACCATTTTGCCTTCTTGCATTTCTTTTTCTAGGGGATGGTTTTGGTGACTGCCTCCTGTATGATGTCACAAACCTCCGTTCACAGTTCTTCAGGAGCTGTATCAGATCTAATTCCTTGAATGTATTCATCACTTCCACTGTCTAATCATAAGGGATTTGATTTAGGTCATACCCAAATGGCCTAGTGGTTTTCCCTATGTTATTCAATTTGAGCCTGAATTTTGCACTAAGGAGCTCATGATCTGAGCCACAGTCAGCTCCAGGTCTTGTTTTTGCTGACTATATACACCTTCTCTATCTTTGGCTGCAAAGAATATAATCAATCTGATTTTAGTATTGACCATCTGGTGATGTCCATATGCAGAGTCATCTCTTGTATGGTTGGGAAAGGGTGCTTGCTATGACCAACGTGTTCACTTCAACTAAACTGTTAGCCTTTGTCCTGCTCCATTTTGTACTCAAGGTCAAACTTGCCTATTACTCCACTATTTGAGTTCCTACTTGTTCATTCCGATCCCCTATGATGAAAAGGACATCTTTTGTTGGTGTTAGTTCTAGAAGTTCTTCACATAACCATTCAACTTCAGCTTCAATGGCATCAGTGGTTGGGGCACAGAGTTGGATTACTGTGATGCTGAATGTTTTGCCTTAGAAATGAATCGAGATCATTCTGCAGTTTTGAGATTATCCCCAAGTACTGCATTTTGGACTCTTGTTGAGTTTGAGGGCTATTCCATTTCCTGTCAGGTATTTTCGCCCATAGGAGTAGACATAATGGTCATCTGAACTAAACGCTCCCATTCCATTTTAGTTCACTGATTCCTAAAGATGTTGATTTTCAATCTTGCCATCTTCTGCTTGACCACATCCGATTTAGCTTGACTCATGAACCTAACATTCCAGGTTCCTTTGAAGTATTGCTCTTTACAGTACTGGATCTTACCTTCACCAGCAGATACATCCACAGCTGATTCCCTCTTTGGCCCAGTAACTTCTTTCTTATTGGGGTGTGGTTGCTAAGTCGCTTCAGTTATATCTGTCTCTGTGATGCTATGAACTATAGCCCCCCAGGTTCCTCTATATGGGGATTCTCCAGGCAAGAATACTAGAATGGGCTGCCGTTTCCTTCTCCAGTGGACCATGTTTCGTCAGAACTCTAAACTATGACCAGCCCAACTTGGTGGCCTAGCACAGGATGGCTCAGGGCTTCATGGAGTTACACAAGCCTCTCTGCCACGACAAGGCTGGGGTGCATGAAGAGAACACTAGCCAAACTCAAGTTCATTTACAAAATGATAGAGAGCCCAAACTATGGCCTACTGGTGTTTAAAACCGCACTTCTGAAAGCTGAAGGCTTCCGAAACACAGGATCCAACAGACAGAAAGGTCCACGTGCCAGGACATCGCGTGTCAACCAGGACAATCCGATACAGGAGGGCAGATAGAAAACAATTTAATTTATAAGCAAAAACAAAGGCATTGAACTGTTCTGGTAAATTGAGTTATAGAGTAACATAAAATAGCACAGATTATCCCATGATACAAGGTTGTAAAAATGCTTACTCAGAGTTAAAGAACAGCTATACATATTGAAAGCAAGGCCAGTGTTGCTGCAAACCAAACCCCGGGGGAAGCAGGAGAGCGGAGGGCCCCAAAGTATATTATTTACAGCTAATTCTGCTGTGTGTTCTGCCAACGAAGCTGGATACATGATTTTTTAATGCTTCTTACAATTAAACATTGTATTTAATCCTAAAGACAATAAGAGCAGTACATATGAAGGTCCAAAGTAGAAGACGACCATTAATTTTCCTTCTGAATGATACTGCACTAATTTTATTTTCCCTTTTCTATTAATTGCTATATTCTCTGATGGTCCACTGGTAGCTAAATTTTAAGCAATTCTAACTTAAGTTATAAGTGCCTCTTATCCACCTTAGCTCACCTTGCCATCCCATCCAAATCAGAAAGAGTAACTGCCCCTTATTTTTAAAAAATAAGTAAATAAAGAAAAACAAATACATGTTTGTCTAGTAGACTGTAAGATTTCTTAAGGCCAAGGAAAATGTCTTAATGCCTTTTTCTTTCTGTAAATTTCCAGCACACTGCCTAGTACAAAGAAGCTCTATGAATTAAGAACAACCTAATGAAGTGGGGAAGCAACAGTGATTGTCCGGCAGGAGGGCGCCGAGGCCTTCCACGGGCACCCGGCTGACTGTGTCCCCCACCCCTGCTTTTAAGTGTCTGTCTGGGTACAGTCCACCCCTTCAGTCGCTCCACGTTACGTTCTTATTAGCTAGAGAACCTCTGTCTTTTTCAAACGTGTATCTAGGTTTTACCACAGGGCCAGGCACAGGAACAGCTGCTTCGAAGGCTGTTTGTGGAACAGATGAATGACCAGTAGTTCTAGAAGCATTTCACGAGACAATAAATTTAACATAAATCTCTCTTAATATACATGCAGACATGATCCCTGCCTAGCAAAGATTTGCTAAGAGTATGTGGCTACAGACACAAAAAGAAATGCATTTAAGTCAGTTCTAAAGAGGTGGATGAAACTAGAGCCTATTAAACAGAGTGAAGTAAGTCAGAAAAACAAATATCGTGTATTAACATGGAATCCAGAAAGATGGTACTGATGAACCTATTTGCAGGGCAGCAGTGGTGATGCAGACACAGAACAGACCTGTGGACACAGTGGAGGAAGGAGAGGGCGGGGCGAATTGAGAGAGGCACACCGAAACACATGCATTGTTATATGTAAAACAGACGGCCAGGGGGAATTTGCTGTATAATGCAGGGAGCTCAGACTGGTGCTCTGTGACAGCCTAGAGGGGTGGGAGGGGGTGGAAGGTGGGAGGGAGGCTCAAGGGAGGAGACACATGGATGTGCTGTGCTGAGCTTAGTTGCTCAGTCATGCACGACTCTTTGCGACCCCACGGACTGTAGCCCGCCAGGCTCCGCTGTCCATGGGATTCTCCAGGCAAGAATACTGGAGTGGGCTGCCATGCCCTCCTCCCAAAGCAGGATCTTCCCAAAGCAGGGACTGAAGCCAGGTCTCCCACCTTGCAGGTGGATTCTTTACCATCTGAGCCACTAGGGAAGCCCCTGAATACTGGAGTGGGTAGCCTGTCCCTTCTAGAGGGGATCTTTCCAACCCAGGAATTGAACCAGGGTCTTCGGCACTGCAGGCAGATTCTTTACCAGCTGAGCTACCAGGGAAGCCCAGACATATGTATACCTATGGCTGATTCATGTTGCTGTACGGCAGAAAACAACACAATATTATACAGCAATTATCTTTCAATTAAAATAATAATAATAAAAAGTGTGTGGCTACAGAGAAGTGAGGCAGCATGGTACTGCCAAGGGGAGCCAGGATTGCTAGAAAAACAAATCCTAGCCTTGTCCTACACTAGTTGTACAACTCTGGATCTGTTAATAAATGCTTCTTGGCTTCATTTACCTAATACATGAAACGGGAATACTGGACTGTACTTTTCAAAACATTTTTCTTCAGTACAGATTGCTTGTGAAAAGTAGTATTCAGTAGAACTCTGTATATGTTAAAAAGATAAAAATGGGGCTACATTGGTTATTTGCAGTAGGTGTGATGCTTGTGTGAGGCAGAAGTGGGTCCCTGTTACGCTTCTGTTTCCCCTCACTCACATCACCCAGGGAGGTCCCTAAACATCTCCCTGAACCCTAGGGCTCCATGGAACCCAGTCAGAAGCCTGTGAATAGACCCACCTAAGGAAGAAAAAGACCTGTAATTGGAAAAGCATGAGATATGGTGACAGCAACTGAAGATGGCACAAACAAATGCAGAGACACACCATGCTCTTAGACTGGAAGAACTAACACTGTTAAAATGATCATACTGCCCGAGATAATCTACAGATTCAATGTGAATCCTGTCAAAATAGTAATGGCATTTTTTCCCCCACAAAACTAGAATAATTTTTTTTTCAGAAAAAAATTTTTAAAGTTTATATAGAAACATGAAAGAGCCCAAACAGATAAAACAATCTTGAGAAAGAAGAACAGAACTCGGGAATCACACTTCTTGGCTTCAGAGTACACTACAAAGCTACGGTAATCAAAACAGTATGGTACTGGCACAAAAACAGATACATAGATCAATGGAACACAACAGAAACCGAGAAATAAACCTACACTTATGGTCAGCTAATCTATGACAAAGGAGGTAAGAATATACCATAGAGAAAAGAGAGTCCCTTTAATAAGTGCTGCTGTGAAAATTGGACAGCTACATGTAAAAGAATGAAATTAGAACATCTGAACACCATAATCAAACATAAAGTCGACGTTGGGATTAAAGACCTCAATGGAAGACTAGATACTATAAAACTCCTAGAAGAAAACACAGGCAGAACATTCTTTGACAAAAACCATAGCAATATTTTTTTGTATCCATCTCCTAAGGTTAAAGAAATAAAAGCAAAAATAAACAAATGAAGTCCTTAGACTTAAAAGGTTTTGCATAGCAAAACAAACCACTGAGAAAACACAAAGACAACCCACTGAATGGGAAAAATATTTGCAAATGATAAAAAAAGTGGACGCAAGACTTGAATAGACATTTTTCCAAAGAGAATATGCAGATGGCCAAGAGGCACACGAAAAAATGGTTAACATCAGTAATCATTTGGGAAATGCAAATCAAAATCACGACGGCTATCACTTCACAGCTGTGACAATGGCTGTGATCAAAAAGAACATAACAAACGCTGGTGAAGATGTGGAGACAAGGGAACCCTCAGACCCTGTTGGTGGGAATGTAAACTGGAGCTGCCACTGTGAGAACAGTATGGAGATTTCCCAAGAAACTAAAGCTAGAATGTCCATATGATTCAGCAATCCCACTGCTGGGTGAATATCTAGGAAAAAAGCACTAATTCCAAAAGATATATACACGCCAATGTTTCTAGCAGCACTATTTACAACTGCCAAGACACGGAGCAACCCAAGTGTCCATCAGCCAAGGAATGGATAAAGAAGATGTGACATATCTACAAAACGAAATACTGCTCAGACACATACAGAATGAAATTCTCCATTTGCAGCAACATGGATGGACCGCGAGGGCAGTATGCTAAGTGACAAGTCAGAGAGAGGAAGACAAACACTGTGTGATTCCACTTAAGTGTGGAATCTAAAAAATGCAGCAGACTACTAACCACAGCAAGAAGGAAGCAGATTCACAGATGCAGAAAACAAACCAGTGGGGAGCGGGAAGGCAGGAGGGGCGATAGGGGAGAAGATTAAGAGGCAGAAACTACTGGGTACAAAATCAGCTGCATGGATATATTGTTCAACATGGGGAATGCAGCCAGAACCTAATACCTATGAATGGAATATATCCTTTAGAAACTGTGAATCACTATTTGTATGCCTGTAATTTATATAATATTGGACATCAAGTATACTTCAATAAAAATAAAATAAAAGAGCACCAAGGCTCCTCCTATGCAAGTGAATATTATCCTACAAATTCTGCAGCAGCACCCTTCCTGTAACTATTGTCTAAACTTACACAATTGTGCGAAATCTTTTAGGAAATGTGACTTCTTCCATTGCTGTTGCTATTCCTTCTATGGACTTCATTACATACAAGTACTATACTCCTCAAAGCTTATCTATCAAGATCCTGGTATAATTAGTGTCACAGGAAATAGGATTAGAAAATCTTGATCTATAATGATAAGAAGGAGATAATTAGAATAAGTATATGGTACCCACATCATGTGTATTAGATTTTGGAAAAAATTCTGGAATTTTTTTACCTCCTTTATTCATATTTTCTTTCTGAATGCCATTTTTTAAATCTTTTTTTAAATTTTTATTTATTTTATTTTTTAATTTATTTTTTTAAATTTTATTTTTACTTGATTCTGCTAAAAAATAAAAAGATAATGAACTGTCGATAGGCATAGCAAACAGTTTAAAATAAGAATAGGAGCATGCTGGTACCAAGAAAAAGCATGGAATGCTCAGGATTTCCATGTCTTATACAGAGAAGACAAGACACTGGTGGTGTAAAATGAGAACTGGCTGTGCAATTAATCCTTCTCCAGGATCACTGATGAGGCACAAAGACAGACAGTGAGAAAAGAGCACGCAGTCCAGTTACTAACAGGCTGACATGCGGCATACTCACACTGCCCATTCGAGCTTCTCATTCTTGATTGAGTTGTACAGAGCCTGGAAGGAAAGAAAACAAGATGGAATTACTCCCTTCATCCTGTTCTACATCTGTAATTCAGCAAATGACAAAAGCCGAAAGGCATGACTGAGTCAGCCAGTGCTCCCAGGGCCCTCGCCGGTCATCCTGTTTGCGCTGCAGAAATGAGGAAGACACAGGTGAGCTAAAGACACAGGGCAGGCAGCAGTCAGAGATACACAGAGACGTCTCATGAAGCAGGAAACGTCTTTTGTAACCGCGACACACGACACCAGGCTACGTTCCACCACAGCAAAACATAGGACAAACTAAAAGTACATCACGTCGTCTATTTTTCTTATTCAAAATATGGTCATATAGCTTCACTACTTTAGAAATTACAACTCCCAAATTGCCTTTGGAATGCTTGGTTACAGATTTTATGTTACTTAAGATGCAATCCATCCCTTTTCATTAATGGACTAGGTATAACAGTTTTCATAACAACTTAATGAGCAAGAGAAACAGAAGGGAGACTGAAGCCCAGTTACAGGAAACTATCTCAGAGTAATTTCAGAGTTTTTATATCAATGACTTAGGCAATTTGTATTGGTCTCACCTCATAGTTCTGCCTTACAGTTAGTGAGTGTTACCCTGAGGCGTGTGAGGTGGTGGAGGGGGAGACAGAAAGTTCCCTTAGAGCCTTGACAATCCTAGACAAGACAGCATATAAGACCGCCTCACCAGGCTCCAGCTCTGGTATCAACACATTAAACTTTTTGTAATGAAGTTGTTTCACTAAGACAACTAACCTAAGAAAAAGCTACCTCACACCTCTAGCTCTTAATTTTGAGTAAGATGTTTATAATATAAGAAAACACAAGGGCATCTCTAAGACATACGACCAAAACTGCAAACTGCACAGAAGATAGGGTAACTAGGTGCAAAATAACAGTATGAAGGAGTCGGAGCATTTTTTTTTTAAAGAGAGATTTGGACTTATTAGACTCATTTACTTTAAGATGGGAAAAGTGGGATGAGGTGCTATCAAACAACTCATCTTCCAAATGGCAGGAAGGAGGAAATGGCAGGGTCAGACTGTTTCCCGGGTAGCACAGCAGAGCAGAGCAGAAATGCCTTGTGGACTATTTTCTGCCTTTTAACACATCTGGCCTAAGTGGGAGCGGCAGTCTATGTGTGTGTAATCAGAAAGACTGCACACGGGTAGTAAAGCCCCTTTCTAGCAAAACTCGCTGCAACTCAGGACAAAGATGCTTGGTTACAGATTTACGTTACTTAAGACGCAATACGTGCATCTTTAGCCACGTCTTGACGGACTCCACGGGATTTCTTCAGTGTGGCTATAGCAGTCAGTTTAATTACTGGGTAGCTAATAAAATGTAGGACACATTTCAGCGTTACCAGGACATTAAATACAGAAATTATCATGTCATCAAATATAGAAATGGTAAAACAGCAAAAGAAAATAAGGGGTAAATCAAGACACAGAGATCGTGTTATAAACTGAATGCTCTTTTCAAAGAACTCAAATTTACTGAAGAAGCAGGACAACCTATTGTGTAGTTAATGTCTCTTGAGGCTGCACGTACAGAAGTTCAGGGTCAATGTCTGGCTCCAGCCTCAAGAGACTCTTGCTGTAAGTGTCTTTAAGTGGATTCTACTACTTGTAAGAGGCGCCTTGAACCCACAAGTAATAGTGGGTTTTTGAGAAGAGACAGATCATTAATGGTTCTTTATATACTGACACACAATACTAACCAGAGAAATCTAACAATTGTTAAAGATAAAAAACTATCTTTTCATAAAGGTAGAGAATGATATCTAGGCAACTGGAAAATGTCAATAAATTCAATTCTGCCCTAGATCAACTTTTTCAAATGTTTTGCTCTTGAGAATATTTTGCTTGAAGAGATAACTCAGTTTAAAACTGGAATATTCTTGTTACTCTGTCAGCTGTACATCACACAACAAAAATTTATTATAGAGGATCCTGTAAAATTCAGCAAACCTGCTACACCAGAAGCCAAAGTCGTGTTTGTATGTGAATATGTGTGTATCTATATACACATACACACACACACACACACACACACACACACAGAGCAAGAAATCTAATCCTTCTCCTTTTCAATGACAAAATTACAAAGGGATTTTCCTGAATCTTTTCAATGCTTCATGATAATTGATTACTAAAAGAAAATCTGTTTTGAAAATGCATCCAACACTCACATACCCTGATCAAACTTTATTATCACCAAAAAGGGGGAGGAATGCAGCCAAAGATAATTCTAAACATGCACACCTCCCACAAGATTTGATGAACAGCTCTGGAGGTATACTAAACCAAACCTAAGAGTGAGTGAAGATGCAGCTTCTAATTATCACTTATGCTGACACAACACTCCAAACCCTTACATACATACATAAATATAGACACATACACACACACACTCATGCATGCGTATTTTTTTCATTTCATCCACTATGAGGGTAGAATTGGTCAATAAGGTGTCATGAGTATTTACACAGAGCACATTCATCCTAAAATGTCTTTTCTACACCTTAAGATTACCTTCCACTTGACTGTCTGCTGTCTTTTTATTTTCTTAAATTTAACTTTTATTTTATCTTGGAACATAGTTAGTGTACAATATTGCATTATTTTCATGCATACAGCAAAGTGTTTCAATTACATATATATGGCTGCTGTGTCTTAAGTAAGGTTGAATAACATTATTCAAAGTATAAATGTATCTAAATACAAAATAGCCACTATGTTCCATTTTTTTAAATCAAGGCATAGTTGCCAAACCTAGAAAGCATATTAAAAAGCCAGAGACATCACTCTGCTGACAAAGGTCTGTATAGTCAAAGCTATGGTTTTCCAGTAGTCATGTATAGATGTGAGAGATGGACCTTAGGGAAGGCTGAGTGCCAAAGAATTGATGCTTTCGAAACGTTTGGTGTTAGAGAAGACATTTGAGAGTCTGCTCAACTGCAAGGAGATAAAATCAGTCTATCCTAAAAGAAATCAGTCCTGGATATTCGTTGGAAGGACTGATGCTGAAGTTGAAGCTCCGATACTTTGGCCAACTGATGCGAAGAGCCAACTCACTGGAAAAGACTCTGATGCTGGGAAAGACTGAAGGCAAAAGGAGAAGCGGGCAGCAGAGGATGAGATGGTCAGATAGCATCACCATCTCAACAGACATGAATCTGAGCAAACTCTGGGAGATAATGGAGGAGAGAGGAGTTGGGCACAGTCCATGGGGTCACAGAGTCGGACACGACAGTGATTGAACAACAACATAACTGACATACAACATTAGGATCAAGTACACAACATAGTGATTTATTATTTGTGCTAAACTCTCTGGTGAGCAAAAATTTAAGTAGAAATACTTTCCCCCTGTTAATACTGTAAACATATCCCTCAACAAAAAACAGCCACATATGACAATCCCACAGCTAATACCCATAGTGGTTGTAACAATTTACATTAGAAAACTGAAAGCTTTTGTTCTAATATCAGGAACAAGACAAGGATGTCCACTCTTACTGTTTTTATTCAACATCATATTGGAATTCCTGGCCAGAGAAATTAGCCAAGAGAAGGAAATAAAAGGAATTTAAACTGGAAAAGATGTAAAACTGTCACTACTTGGGGATAACATGATATTAAATATAGACTCTACAAAAAAAAAAACCTAGTTAAATTTTTAAAACTAGCTTAAAAATTCAATAAAGTTGCAGGATATGAAATCAACATACCAAAATCTATTGATTTATAAACACTAATAATGAACTATCAGAAGAAAAATGAAGAAAGCAATCTTATTTGTAATGTCATCTTTAAGAATAAAATGTCTAGGAATACATTTACTGAAGGAAGTAAAAAAAAAACCTGTATTATAAGAAACTCATGAAAAGAATTGAAGATGACCAAATAAACTGAAAGACTTTCTGTATGTGTGGATTAGAAGAATGAATATCATTAAAATGTGCTATAATACCCAAAGCAATCTACAGATTCAATGTACTACCTATCAAAACTCCAGTGGCATTTTTCACAGAAATAGGATAAACAATCCTAGACTTTGTGTGGAACTGAAAAAGACCCCAAGTAGCAAAAGCAATTTTGAGAAAGGATAAAAAAGCTAGAGGCATTAAGCTCCCTCATTTCAAAGTATATTACAAAGCTACAGTAATCGAAACAGTATGACAGTGATGCAAAAACAGACATCCCGATCAATGGAACAGGACAGAGAGCCAGAGTAAGCCCACACACGTGTGGTCAACTGACTTGCACTGACAAAGGAGCCTTGACTGTACAGTGCGGCAAGGACAGCTCTTCAATAAATGGTGTTAGGGCAACTGAACAGCCACATGCAGAAGAACGCAACTGGGCAATTATTTACACCAGATGCAAAATTTAACTCAAAGCGGATTGAAGATCTGAATGTAAGACCTAAAACCGTAACACTCCTAGAAGAAAACACAGGCAGTAACTCCTTGATGCTGGTCTTGGTGATGATTTTTTAGATTTGACAGTAAAAGTAAAGGCAACAAAAGCAAAAGTGAATCGGGGAGATGGCTCACACTAAAAAGCTTCTGCACAGGAAAGGAGATCGTCAAAATGAGAAAGCAGTCCACTGAATGGGAGAAAATATTTGCCAACCGTATGTCCAATCAGTAGTCAATATCTAAAATACACCATGAATTCACACAACTCAATCACAAAGAAAGAATTCAATTAAAATATGGGCAGGGAATCTGAATAGACTTTTTTTTTCCCCCAAAGAATACATAGAGATGACCAACAGGTAAATGAAAACTTTAAAAAATGAAAATATACTCGGTCTCACTAATCTTCAAGGAAATGCAAATCAGAACCAGAGTGAGACATCACTTCAGACCTGTCAGAATGGCTATTATCAAAAAAAAAGAAATGACAAGTGGTGGCAAAGATATGGAGAAAGGGGAACCCTTGTGCGCTGCTGGTGGGAGTATAAACTGATGCAGCCACCAGGGAAACCAGTACGGAGTTTCTGAGAAAAATTAAAACTAGAACTGTCAGATGATCCTGCAATTCCACGTCTGGGTATTTATCGAAGGAAACAAAAACACTAATTATAACATATATTGAAAAGATATATGGACCCCTATGTGTACTACAGCATTAATAATATTGATAATATTGAAGGTACAGAAACAACGCACATGCCCATGAACAGATAAAAACCACTCTCTCTCTCTCCCTATCTGTGTGTGTGCACACACACACGTGTGCTCACTCATGTCTACTCTTTATGACCCCATGGACTGTAGTCCACCAGGCTCCTCTGTCCATGGAATTTTCCAGGCAAGAATACTGGAATGGGTTGCCATTTCCAACTCCAGGGCATCTTTCTGACCCAAGGATTGAACCCATGTCTCCTGTGTCTCCTGTGATGGCAGATGGATTCTTTACCACTGAGCCACCTGGAAAACTGTATGTATGTGTGTGTGTGTGTGTGTGTGTGTGTGTACATATATACATATATGTATACACATATATACACATATGTACACACATATACACACATATACATACATACCTACATACATATATACACACACACACACCAGAAAATAATTCATCCATAAAAATGAAATGTCACCATTTGCAACAAGATGGATGAACTTTCTGCATATTTTTCTAAAAGAAATGAGTCAGAAGGATGAATACCATGTGATATCATATTCATGGAAACTAAAACAAAACAAAACCACACAAAACCCACAAGTTCTTACCGAGAAAAGATGGGTAAGATTGGCCAAAGGGAGGGTAGGGATGGGGGACCGGGAGAAATGAGCAAAGGGCATTAAAAGGTACAACCTTCCAATCCTAACATAAATGTCATGGGAAGTACATGCCACATGGTGACTGGAGTTAATGATACCGTATTACATATTCGAAAGCTTACTAACAGTAGATTTTAAAAGTCCTCTCGCAAGAAAAAAAATAATTTGCAAGCTAAGGTGATGGGCACGAGGCATGTAAACATCAAATCGTTGTGGTTCTGAAACTAATGTAATAATATATGTCAGTCACACCTCAATTTAACAAGAAACCTGTGAACATATCCTAATGAGTTAATTTGAATATCAAATCTAAATGCTGGTCTAATATCAAAACCTGACTAAGCCTCATCAGTAAGCAGGTCACAGGGATGAGCGCAGGAGCCAGGGAGAGACACCCCGAGGGGCAGGGGACCCAGCTGTCGCCTGGCGTCACCCAGGTGGGCACGGGGGTTCACTGTGGCTGGCTCTGGTTGCTTTTCAGCAGCCAGAAGTAGAAATTATACCAGGCTCACGAATTTTCAAGTGTGACAACGAGAAGAGCAACAACAACAGTACCCCGCTGCGGGCAGAGTAACCGTGTGTTTTCCAACAGGACGTCGGGGCTGAAACCCACAAAGGGATGAAAGTGTTAGAGGGCTGCAGGGAGGATCAACGGGAGCCCTAGACAGAGAGCGGACAACAGCGCAACGGCCCGGTTTGCGATTGGAAGCTGACGCCTCGAGTGTGTGGTCCTTCACTTGGAGAGATTTCTGCCTCTGTGATAATGCTCAAGCCATTTCTCAGTACTGATGCCCCAGTGATGATGATGATACAGCTGTCTATGAGGCCATGTTTCATGAGGCACCGAGCTAAGAGAGCTGCTTCCATTTAATCTCACAGCAGCTGTATTAATGCGGCATTATTATCCCTACTCTTTGAAATGACACCCGTAATGCTCTTAATGGTTAAGTGATCCTGTCAAACATCACACAGCAGAGCTGAGGGCCTGAAGACAGACCTGTCTGAAGCCAGGCTGTGCCTGTGCCTGCCCCAGTCACAATGCAATACTGACATGAACACACATATTGCACCACAGAATATATTCAGTATACGTGCAATGCTTTCAATTCAGTTCAGTTCAGTCACTCAGTCACGTCCGACTCTTGGCGACCCCATGAACTGCAGCACGCCAGGCCTCCCTGTCCATCACCAACTCCCGGAGTTCCCTCAGACTCACGTCCATCGAGGCAGTGATGCCATCCAGCCATCTCATCCTCTGTCGTCCCCTTCTCCTCTTGCCCCCAATATAAATAGACTGAGAAATATATTTTACAACTTCGATAAATGTTTTGTTGTTACAAACTTACTAGATGTTAGAGTTTACCAACTTAAATACAATGTTATTCACAATCTTTCATTCCATAGCCTTTTACTTTTAATCATATTAGCTCAGGACTTGTTATTCAGCTCATTTAAAAGTGATGTTTCCACCAGGAAAGATATCCATGATCCTGCGTTCTTAGCTGAGAAGATTGAGGTTTGCGGCGTGCCTGTGCTGACGGTCAGCCCTCCCACCTCCTCTGACCTGCCGAGCCTCTGTCATCTGGTCGTCAACGCCCAGGGCCATGCCTGCTTGACCTGCGCTTACTGTAGGGCTCCAGGCTCCAGTAACTACGACAAACATTTTATCCTAACAAGTGCTGGTAGGCCAGGGGAAAGTAATCTTTATTACTACTACACAATGATAAGATTGCATTTTTTTCTATAATAGTGTTGTATATAGTGTATTATAAGGACTTAAACAGAATAGCACTTTTCATAACTATTAGAAGACCAGTTTCTGTTTGCCACATGAATAGTACAATATAATATAACAGTTGTAATACTGGTAATGATCTTGCATAAATAAATCTCTTAAAACTATTTGTGTGGGACTTTCTGACAGTCCAGTGGTTAAGAATTCACATTTCCAATGCAAGGGGCTCAGATTTGGTCCCTGCCTGGGAACTAAGATCCCACATGCCTTGTGGTATGGTCAGAAAGTTTTGAAAAAAAACAAATAAAATAGATATGCAACAAGGATTTTTTTTAAAAGAAGCAGTCATCTTGAAAAAGAAAAACAGTTATTTACCCATTCACTCGTATATTCAAGACGGCTGAGTCTCTACTACCTGGTATGTGGTCAGGTCATCAGATATCAGCACAGGTACTGAAAGTCTAGTGTGAACAACGCAGGCAAAGAACTTAGACTCAGTGAGGGTAGAAACAGAGAAGAATAAGAAAACGAAAAGACAGAAAATGACTCTCTCATTTTCTGGGAGGTTGCCAGCTAATTATAAGGTAATTACAAATAAGGTAACTCAAAAAGCAGCTTCAGACGAGATAGCTACAAAAGCCTCCCTGCAAGGAAACTGAGGGTGAGAGAGACGGAGCAGCGTGGGGAGACACAGGGAGGGCGCTCCGGTGTCGCTGAGCCGGGCGGGTCTGGGGCCAAGGATGCCCGCGTGGCCGGGGCACCGGGGCTGGTGCCGTGGGCAAAGAGGTGTCAGGTCACGCACGGTTCTCAACCAGAGAACAAGGATCATTTCTGCGTGTGCTGGGCAACCGCTGGAGGATTTCAGCAGGAGGGTGACCTGCTGGGCACTGAATGGAGGAAGGGCTGAAGAGGGCAATGGGAGCTGCAGGGAGACTGGGGGGTCTGGTGAGACCGGTGGGACCGGGCCTGGGGGAGCCAGCATGCAGCCTGGCGGTGCTTCGGATCGTCTCCCTAAACTTCGAGAGAAGGATGTCCCATTTTCACATACCTCGAGCACAAAAAAAAACTGGGTGAGACAGTTTCAACAGGGGCACCAGAGACAAGACTGCTATCCATTAGTATTTGAGTCATTTAAGCTAAAAATAGGGTAGGTATATTAGAATATATCGTTAAAGGAACAAAGGTGCAAAACAGCCTGTTATGCTCCCACTTTGTACAAAAAATGTATATACATTTGTTCTCACAATGTTTCTGAAAAGATGCCGAAGAAGCCACTGCTTGTGATTTCCTGTGCAGACGACCACTGGGGGAAGAAGGCGGGAGAGAGAATTTTCAGTGGATAAGCTGCTGTTCTATTTGAATGTTTACACACCACAAATGTTTTACTTCTTCAACTAAAAACCTAGCTGTTGTTCAGCTGCTAAGTCATGTCTGACTCTGCAGCCCCATGGACTGCAGCATGCCAGGATCCTATGTCCGCCATTATTTCCCAGAATTTGCTCAAACTCATGTCCATCGAATCAGTGATGCCATCCAACCATCTCATTCTCTGTCGCCCACTTCTCCTCCTGCCCTCAATCTTCCCCAGCCTCAGGGTCTTTTCCAATGAGTTAGCATCAGGTGGCCAAAGTATTGGAGCTTCAGCTTTAGCATCAGATTATGAGGGCTATTCCATTCTTAACCACAATAGGAGATGCAATGGTCGTGTGAATTAAATTCGCCCATTCCTGTCCATTTTAGTTCACTGAGATGTCGACGTCTTGATTCATGGACCTAACATTTCCGGTTCCTATGCAACACTGTTCTTTACAGCATCAGACTTTACTTCCACCACCAGAAACGCCCACACCTGAGCACGGCTGCCGCTTTGGCCCAGCCACTTCACTCTTTCTGGAGCTATTAGCAGGTGCCCTCTGCTCTTCCCCAGTAGCACACTGGATACCTCCAACCTGGCGGAGTCCTCTTCTGGTGGTGTATCTTTCTGCCTGGGGTTCTCCAGGCAAGAATACTTGAGTGGGTTGCCATTCCCTTCTCCAATGGACCACATTTTGTTAGAACTCTTCACTATGACCCACCTTTGGGCGGCCCTGCATGGCATGGCTCATACCTTCACTGCGTTATCCAAGCCCCTTCGCCACGACAAGGCTCTGATACATGAAGAGGGGAAACCTAGACGACACTGTATTCTGTACTCCTCGCACGTGTGATCAAGCCTCTCCCTCTCTTTAGTTTCCGCAAGGCCTCATAGATTGTCTTGGTGGTGATGAGCCTGACACCGTGATTATGATGGGAGGCTGCGCGCAGAGCAGGGGACAGGGGGCCGGAACCAGGGCACTGCATCAAACCGGCCCCCTCCATCAGCCGTGTGACTTGAGGGCCTTGGTGGCTTCATCTGTGAAAATAAGATAGCAGCGATCCACCTCACAGAATCCTGAGGATGAAACGAAACCGTCAGCGTGAAAACACCTGCATTCCATAAAGCGACGCGTCTAAGTGAAAGGGATGTTGCTCCGTGCAGCTGGTGCCTGTCCCATTTGGCTTTACAGAACACAGAGTAAGTACCTAGAATCCATTGGTTCCATTTCCCACCCCGGACACATGGGGCCTGGGGAGATCCTCCCTTTGAATCAAATCGGCAAGTTGATATCACAGACACACCAAAACCCAGCGTGTACTGAGCAGTTAGCAAGTGCCGGGCCCCGAGCAGTGTATTAGACTGTCCACTCTCCACTACCACCCAGGGGTAT
>SJYC01116426.1:0-10718 GCA_006408675.1 Madoqua kirkii
GGGCAGAGAGGGTAAAGACAGTGTTATCAGGTGGGAGGTTGTAAAGGCTTTTAAATTTTTTCCAAAATATAATTCCAAAGCCTTTAAAGTTTTGACCTTGACCTTTTTTCCTGAAAAAATCTAGACATTCATTTCCCGTCTCCACTTCAGGACAGAGGAACTAGTCTCAGTTATATAATTCTTTTTCCAAAACCTAGAACAACAGGGGTATACATCTCTGACCACTCAGGCTAGAAGACTCTCCTCCCAAGGAAACTCCAGTCTAAATGGCGAACACCGCTTTGCAGTCGGGCCCTGCTTCAGACGTGCCAGGCTGGGTGTCTGACAAGCGAGAGGACCCCATCCAGACAGATGACAGTTATGGAGCTGCGACATGCTGAGCACTTGGAAGCCAGTTACATGCGAACTCAGAAGAACAATGACTTTCTTTCTTCAAGCATTAAGTATGTCCCCAAACTTTGCATGAGACATCCCAGGTGGCGCTAGTGGTAAAGAATCCACCTGCCAACGCAGGAGACGTAGGAGACACAGGAAACGCAAGTTCAACCCATGGGTTGGGAAGATACCCTGGAGGAGAAAGTGCAACCCACCCCAGTATTCTTGTCTGGAAAATCCCATGGACAGAGGAGCCTGGAGGGCTAGAGTCCATGGGGTCGCAGAGAGTTAGACGCAACTGAGCATATACAGCATATATACATATGTGTGTGTATGTGTGTATGTGTGTGCAGCTGTGTGTGTATATATATGTATGTGTGTGTATATGTGTGTGCAGCTGTGTGTGTATATATATGTATGTGTGTATGTGTGTGCAGCTGTGTGTGTATATACGTATGTGTGTATATGTGTGTGCAGCTGTGTGTGTATATACGTATGTGTGTATATGTGTGTGCAGCTGTGTGTCTATGTGTGTGTGTGTATGTGTGTGTGTATGTGTGTGTATATATGTATATGTATATATGTGTGTATATGTGTGTGTGTGTATATATGTGTGCGCAGCTGTGTGTGTATACACACACGCATATACTAAACATTACTTATCTGAAATTCAAGTTTAACTGAGCATTTCATATTTTGTATTTGTTGAATCTGGCAATTCTCCACAGTGAAAGAGTCCCTGTGGTAAAGTTGGAACTCACACGCAGGTCTAGCTGCCTCCAGAGCCCAAGTTTTTATTCCCTGCTTTATACTCATGTCCTTCCCAAGATGGATTTGCCATGACTACATCAAAACCCTGCTGGGAAGAGGACCTATATCACAAGCAGAATTCACTGAAGTCCAAACAGAAAGATTATACTATATATTCTGAAAAGACCCTCATTTTCAAACCAATGTGGGCATTAAAAACTAATTATTTTTCTCCCTCAAACTCCCCTCCCCTCCAAGCTGCCACATAACACTGAGCAGGATTCCATGTGTTACACTATAGGTCCTTGTTGCGTATCCATTTAAAACATAGCAGTGCATACACGTCCGTCCCAAACCCCCTAACTATCCCTCCCCCCTATATTACTGCTGAATCCCTTCACTATTCACCTGAAAGTGTCACAACAGTGTTAATCAGCTATATCCCAATACAAAATAAAAAGTTAAAAAACCACAAAAACTAATGTCCAAAAACATGATGTAGGTATGATTTAATGTAGCAATACTTAAAGCCTGATAGCTTGCAAACAGTTAATGTAATGATAGTCTTCGTAAATCACCACCTTCTTCCGTAAGAGTTTAGGTTAATATTTGAAGTATTCTTGAGCATCTGTAACTATACTCTGATCTGTTAAAGTACCGTGATTTACAAATTCATTGCCTTCATAGCCATCTCCTGATTTTTCTTTAATTCGTATACTCTTACTATGCTGAAAGAAGCACAAGCTGGAATCAAGATTCCGGGAGAAATATCAATAACCTCAGATATGCAGATGACACCACTTTTATGGCAGAAAGTGAAGAGGAGCTAAAAAGCCTCTTGATGAAAATGAAAGAGGTGAGTGAAAAAGTTGGCTTAAAGCTCAACATTCAAAAAACTAAGATCATGGCATCTGGTCCCATTACTTCATGTCAAATAGATGGGGAAACAGTGGAAATAGTGATAGACTTTATTTTGGGGGGCTCCAAAATCATTGCGGATGGTGACTGAAGCCATGAAATTAAAAGACGATTACTCCTTGGAAGGAAAGTTATGACCAACCTAGATAGCATATTCAAAAGCAGAGACATTACTTTGTCAACAAAGGTCCGTCTAGTCAAGACTATGGTTTTTCCGGTAGTCATGTATGGATGTGAGAATTAGACTATAAAGAAAGCTGAGTGCCGAAGAATTGATGCTTTTGAATTGTGGTATTGGAGAAGACTCTTGAGAGTCCCTCAGACTGCAAGGAGATCCAACCAGTCCATCCTAAAGGAGATCAGTCCTGGGTGTTCATTGGAAACACTGATGTTGAAGCTGAAACTCCAATCCTTTGGCCACCTGATGCAAAGAGCTGACTCACTGGAAAAGACCCTGATGCTGGGAAAGATTGAGGGCAGGAGGAGAAGGGGACGACAGAGGATGAGATAGTTGGATGGCATCACTGACTCAATGGACATGGGTTTGGGTGAACTACAGCAGTTGATGATGGACAGGGAGGCTTGGTGTGCTGCGGTTCATGGGGTCGCAAAGAGTCGGACATGTCTGAGCGACTGAACTGAACTAATTCTCTGATTGACTTCTCAAAAACTTGTCTAGATTTTGGATAGCCCAGCCATGCTTTTGAAAAAATGTAACAATAACCAATATTTTCAAAGAGGATCTGGATGGTACTGGCTACATCTGCTGTTGGACTCCCTTGCTGGTGAGCCTTACTTTTGGGGAAGTTGCAGGCACGCACCACAGTGCAGGAAGCTTCATCATTTTCGAACATAAAGAAAATATAAATTCTAAGTGACCTCATAAATTACATGCAGTATGTTTTTAAACACTTGAGAAAATGATCAATTATATTTAACAATTATGAACATGATGATAAAGTTAATGTATGCAGTTTAAAAACTGCTGAGTAACATGGAGAGTTCTTTTTATAGTTGGCTTGTAAAAATGATTCCTGGGGGACTGTGACATTTAGATAGAACCCCAGGCATGGCATTTGTTCTCTGTCATTTCCATGCATTAGACAAAGTAATGACAAACCAAATGGAAATAGATTTCATCCAAAACAATCAATACAGGCAAATTGAATAATCTAATGTACTGGCTACCAGGCTTTGGGTTTTCACGAATAGGAAAATTTTCAAAAGAGGTTTGGAAACCTACCTAGAACTGCAGGATTGTCATTAAAACAAAACACATCTTCTATGGAAATTATTCCATAAAAATAAGTAACAAGGGCAACCTCAATACAATGCACTGTTTCCCAAGAAAGGACTATATTTTAACATTTCCACTACAGAGTGAAATTCTGGCAGCAACCAACAGAACATGGTCTAGTGTTATAACTGCTAGAATATAGTTTCTGGGGAAAGATGTACTTTTCAAAAAAGAAGTCTCTGTTATTTGGTATTTGCTAAACACAAAGGTAAGATACATAAATCATTCTAGTCAGTGAAAACTATTCCAGTCTCACGTGTACTTATATACGCCATCCATTTCACACGCTCATTTTCAAACTTTTATTTTTCATAATCAAAATTACCAAAAGGCACGCAATGAATGTAATCAGTCCATCCTAAAGGAAATCAACCCTGAATATTCACTGGAAGGACTGTTGCTGATGCTGAAGCTCCAATACTTTGGCCGTCTGATGTGAAGAGCTGACTCATTGGAAAAGACTCTGATGCTGGAAAACATTGAAGGCGAAAGAGGAAGAAGGCTGCCGAGGATGAGATGGTTGGACGGCATCACTGAATAATGGACATGAACTTGGGCAAACGCCAGGAGATGGTGAAGGACAGGGAGGCCTGCCACACTTCAGCTCGTGGAGTCACAGAGAGTTGGACACGACTTAGTGACTGAACAACAACAGGTAATGGATAACAATCCTTTATTTGTTTGCTTTAGAGTTTTGTTACCCAGGGCTAACCACTTTCCATTCCTTTTTCGTTTTTCTATTTTCAATATGAACTACTGACCTTCAACTGTGGAACTCTGGAAAAAAGCATCTAGCTCTCTGTTCTCTCTCGTATACAGTACATTCTTCCTCCCCACTCCACCCCCCAATCCTCCCACTAAAATAATATCACAATCACAATTTAGAGGTGTAACGATTTTCAGAGCCGACCTTGTTGTGACGATGCAGACACAATTCACTCCGGAGCTATGCATGCTATAACTTTTGATTTTCCTAAAGTCAGTGATCACCTCATTTTGCTGTTGTTGTTGACTTCATTTTCTAAGAGCCTAGAGGAATCGCCTCTCCATGCAGCTCTAGTACAACAGCCTGCGGGAGACAGAGACCCACCACTTTAGACTGGAGTGGCCCTGCTGGGAGTGTCCTGGGGACCCCCCAGTCTGACTTCCAGGCTCCACCCGTGGGTGTCTGTCTCGCGCAGAGCTGCTGTTCAGGCTTCCCTTACTGTCACCCAGGGGTCCCCCTCTGCGTCTCTGCCATTAAAGTTCCTGTGTGCTGGGTACCACGCCTTCTCTTTTTCAAGTTACACGGGCGAGAAGAGAAGGAAGACACCACACACTGTGAAATGTGTGTGCTTTTCACTTCACCCTCCTGTTTTCAGTGTGGGAATCCCACTACTGCCCTCAGTTCAGTTCGGTCGCTCAGTTGTGTCTGACTGTTTGTGACCCCATGGACTGCAGGATGCCAGGCTTCCCTGTCCATCACCAACTCCTGTAGCTTGCTCAAACTCATGTCCATCAAGTCAGCGATGCCATCCAACCATCTCATCCTCTGCTGTCCCCTTTGACTCCTGTCTTCAGTCTTTCCCAGCATCAGGATCTTTTCCAGTGAGTCAGTTCTTCACATCAGGTGGCCAAAGTATTGGAGTTTCAGCTTCAGCATCAGTCTTCCCAGTGAATATTCAGGACTGATTTCTTTTAGGATAGATTGGTTGAATCTCCTTGCAGTCCAAGGGACTCTCAAGAGCCTTCTCCAACACCACAGTTCAAAAGCATCAATTCTTCAGCGCTCAGCTTTCTTCACAGTCCAACTCTCACATCCATACATGACCATAGCTTTGACTAGATGGTCCTTTGCTGGCAAAGTAATGTCTCTGCTTTTTAATATGCTGTCTAGGTTTTTAACATGCTGTCTACATTGGTCATAGCTTTTCTTCCAAGGAGCAAGTGTCTTTTAATTTCATGGCTGCAGTCACCATCTGCAGTGATTGTGGAGCCCAACTGAGCCTGACTTCCTTTAAGCCCAGAGTCTTAGAGAGGAGCCTCACAAGATGGGGAATATGGTCTCTAGGCTCTACAAAGATGTAGGAGGTGTCTAGAGGGTCCAGTTACTAGTTTTGGAGGATTTGGAGGGCTCCTTCTGTTTGACCTGCTGCCCTCAGAAATGACGCTGATCCCCGTGCCCTCCTTGTGTCCTATGGGGGCCCCAGGTCTGCAGGCCCTGAGCTTCCGCTCTAGCTGTGGCTAACAAGCCTATCTGCTGCACATCCTTTGAACTTTGTTGACACCTTGAGAGACTCTGTTTCCTTCCCTGTGGCCTTGAAGATTTACTCTTCTACTGTCATTTTAGTGGGGTTTATGTAGGCATAGAGATAAAAGCACACTGTTATCTTAAATTTTAAGAGTTACGCTTTTGCAGCATATAAATGCCATTTAATCACGATCTCAGAGATCACAGCAGGGGGTTGATGAGGCATACAAAACCTCCTCAAAGCACTGCCTAATCACAATAAAAGCAATCTGCAGAGCCTTTCTATTTTACCTGCTTTTTAGAAAGCGTTCTGAGGAAGAGAACTGTCATAAATCAGAACAAAGCTAGCACTTTATCAGTGCCTCTAAGTGGCAGAAAAGAGCTTCCTCTCTCAAAGCACGTCCCTTGTCTATTAGGTCTAGTTAGCTAGCTAGACCTCAACCCTCCTGGTTTACTTATGCAGCGATGTCTTAGGAGAAAACACTAATAAAAGCTCAACAGGCAGAGCTCTCTTGTCAGGGCTGCTGGGGTTCCAGCGTCCGGGGCGGGGGGCGGGGGGCTCTGCTGCCTGCTGTCAACCCCTTGACACCCTGCCTGGCTCCCCAGCTGTGGAGTTGAGGCTGACCCACTACACGGCACCTGGATACAAGGAGGAGATCATCAACTGTGGGAGGGCTATAGAATCTTATCTGATTTACCAGAATCAAACACCACGTGGCTTGCCAGGTAGGAATATAGGAAAATACTAATGTCTTCAGGTGCCTTGAGTGCCTCACATCCTAACAGTTAACTGCCAGCTACATCCAGGGTCACGTCGGGAAAGCCAGGGCATGAAGAGGGCCTCACCCAGTTACTTCCCTAAAAACTGTGACATGAAGTGTTCAGAATAAGCTACCTAGAAAAAACGAGTCTCACTGAAATATGATGATCTGTGTGTGAACCTAAAGGTTGTACCATCAGAACATGGCAGATCAGATTTTCTCAAAAAGTGAACTGCTTGAACGATGAGATAAGGCCCCAAACCCTTAACTAAAAGTCCAAGTCCAAGACAGAAGAGAAATTCCCATAATAAGTTACTGAGGAGCCACCTTGCCGGCTCCTCACGGTTTCTGTCTCACTAGGGATGAGTAAATAAAACACATGCTCCAAAGCATCCCCATTAGTCCTTAAGCTGAATGCGCCCCTGACATTTAAAGCAGGCCACCAGCACAACCTAGCAACACGTTTCAACAAAAGAAGGCGTGGTCCTGGAGAATGGAAGACATTGGTTGCCATGCACATTCCCACACAAGAGCTCCGGATGGTCAAGCTCAGGTTATCACCACACTGCCAACCTCTGTGCATCTTCAGCAAAGACTATCTTAAAAATGCAGGCATTTTGTCTCCCGTAACCCCCATCTTAACACTATATCATAGATTTTTCTTTTCTCTTTCCCCTTGATTCTGACAGGAGTGTTACACTAGCTTGCCAGGAATGACGGCACAGACCAGCATCTCGTTTACAATGTTCAGATACTGCCTGGAAGCTTTGAAACCCTTGCTGAGACCACCGTCCCTGGGAGAATGTGTTCAAATAGAAAGGCACAAACACAGCACAGCCAGAATGCAGTGTGACACTGGGATTATTCTAACGACGCGCAAACCAAGTCCACACCACCCGCACCTTGAACAAGTGAAATCTGGGAAACAGGAGAATAGTGGAAATCTGCTTTTAATTTCATTCAAGGGTCAACAAGTGTCCCCCCATCATGAGCACAGTTTGCTTAACATCCTAAATAACCATCCTTTAAAAAGATATTAATTTACATGGAAGTACTGGCAGGATCAAAGGAATTCAGAAACAACTTGGGCTTATGGAAGGGGGAGGTAGGGGCTGGAAGAAAACCCAAAAAGCAAACCCAACAACAAAAACCAATATCACTGTGCTAGCTTTATACTTTAAAATAAAACCAGAGGTGGTGAAAGCTTCTATTTGGGGACAAGGCTGACTCAAGTCTTCAAAAGGTTGAACAGCTATTGATAATCATGTAGTCTGCAGAATGACCTTCCAGAAGGCGCTGGGTATTTTAAGACCTCCTTTGAGTAAAGATCACATTAAAACGTCAAAATGTATCAGTCTGGCAGAATCACACCTGAGGGAAAAGCAGAACTTCCTGAATCACAAGGAGTGACTCTGGCATGAAGATCATAGTGCCAGCATAGGAAAGAGAGAGTCTGGAGACAAAGCTGTTTGTATTTCTGGACTTTGCAAAAGACACGTCCGCTCAGACTCTCTCATGAGCCAAGGTGATAACTAGTAACGGGGGATGTTCTTCATATTCTGACCCTAATTCTGACAGCTTAGATCTACTGTCCTTCTGAAAGGATCCAACTGGAAGGAGGCATCGACAAGGTCGAAAGATGTGCCTCTTCCATGTAAGAATAAAAAAGTATAGAAAGACATTTGCAGGAAATTTTTCAATTTGAGTAAAGATTTTCCCCATATTATATGAGAATTACATGTTTGAACAGACAGATATAAATGACCCATTTAACCAGAATCTCCTTCCCAAGGCTCTAAGCCTCAGTCTAAAGAACAAGAAAAGAGCGGGTGAAGAATGACAACGATCCACAAGCCTCTCAAGGAAATTCCAGGTTGCGAAGGGGCACTGTAAGGATTTTTACAGGTTCCTTTGGGCATAGATTTGATTCCCAGAGGGAGAGAGGCCAAACGCTTACATCCCCCTCACGACCCCAGAGCCAAGGTCCCGCAGAATGGAGAGGACAGGACGGGCCGTGCCTTTCAGGCCACTGCGGCGCGCTTCATGGAGCCATCAGCTAGGTCCTCGTGGTTTCCTTTCAGGCCTTATGGCTAACTCCTAGCACAGGGAGAGGTTTATTCAAAATACATATGAACCCACCGTCCCTGCATCTAACTCGGTCTTTAGGTTCCTTGTTCAGAGGAAGAACCCTCGGCAATGCCCACGAGGTTTCAAAGCTACCACTGCTCAGCACCGGGGTACCATTTCACCGAGCCCTGCTCCCCACGGGTCTGTGCTGGGGAAGAGAAGCGACCTTTCCAGGGGCACACTGCTAGCCAGTGAGCGGAACCCCAGCCAGCCACCCGGACGCTGCCCCCCACACAGAGCAGACGCTCCCGTCTCCAGCCGGCACCGCCAGAAGGACTAGGCGCTTTCTCTGCAGTTTCACTCTTGGAGAAGTTTATCTCTTTGCTGTACTACTGAATAGCTTTAAACGGTTCATTTGAATCCAAGCAATAATCAACCAGAGAACTCCTGGTTAAATCTCCAGCCTATACTATTTCTAAAGAACGCTCCAGGAGCTCAGCCTTGCATGTGACATTCACGCACAAACACAGTGATGTACGGCATAGTGTGGCAAGAGATGTGGAAGGAGAAAAGTGATCTTATTAGCATAAACTTTTACAGATTTCTGTTTTAAGCCTAGGGTTGACTTACTCAAGTTAAAGACTAAGCAACAGTGAAATAATTTCCATTGGAGGTCTGACTGGATCCAGGGGGAAATGTGGAAATAACTGGCAGAGCAGAGGCTTCATCAGCATCATCTTTCACGGCACACACCAAATTCTGCAGTATTTGCCTTTAAGAAATTAATTCTGAAACATTACTTATGTCAGAAGCGGAGCAACCAGCTGGGCTGACAGCTGGGAGGCCTGCGCTGCTCCTCGTGGCCTGGAGCCTCCCGGGTGCCTCCCAACAGCAGGCCCTTCCCGGAGAAACAGGCTCCAAGCCGGACTTTGCTGGGACGCCTAATGAATGCCATACACATTTTTCTAAAGCTTTCAACAAATATGTTAGAGCTCCAGCTCTGGCCAGGGATGACAATGATGCACTGATTCTAGAAAGAGCCCAAGTCCCAGAGACACAAAGGAAAACCCCAGGAGCGCAGCACAAGCTGATGGTGGGCGCCTTACGGGCTGCTCTTCAAGGGGTGCCGGTATTTCTTCTGATTATTAGATTAGACATTGTGCCTTTTGGGTGACAAAGTCGAGATAATGAAAAGGTGCTATTTACGTGATTAGCAGGAAGAAACACTGATTTGATTTTAAGTGCTAAAAAAAAAAAGGCAAAGTGGATGAGAATTCTGATTATTAACCCCGGGAGTAAAATGAGTATACTGTGGTGTATTTACATACCCTGGTATGTACTTATACACATCTGTAATGTAGTCTGGTTCAGTATATTCAGGGTATAAGCCTATAGTATTGTTCAGTTTACTTCATGTAGGGAATAAAACATGGCTAGAGAAAGATTAAGTTTCATCTATCTAATTTCCCATTCTAATGACTTTCTAACCACCTACTTCTGGGACTCAATTTTAAAAGACTACATAATCATAATGCTATAAAAATATCTCTTGTGAGATAGTGGGAACATTCTTAATGCACTCTCCAGAACTTCATATGCCTCAAAAAACATAATTTAAACGAATTTGACTATAATCTCCAAAGCACCATATGATGGTGTACAATTCTACCAGATCTCTCCTAGAGTCTTCACTTCTTGAAATGCTTGCAATACCCACCCCCACACAAAAAAAATAATAATAATGCTTGACTTTCTCTTGCCTAGAATCAAATCAAACAGGAGAACCTGTGCTGTGTGACATACAGAGACGATAGCACGTCCTTCCATTTGGCATGTATGCCAGACTCCAACACAACAGCACGCAACCAGAGTTCTGGCAAGCAGACTAATATGTCCATGCTTAAATTATCACCGGGACTGGTGGCAGATGACGATGGTCTGATACTGCGGGTAACATCCATGTTACAACAAAACCTAAAGGTGCTTCTTAACACTCTCAGTTAGAAGCCAGTCTTAGAGCCTCGTTAAGAATCACATACCTGCCCACACACATTAAGTTACTTAACAAAAGAATAAGCTGTCCAGGTCTGTCTCTGCAGGAAACGGAGTCATCACACCACAAGAGGTCTGCTAACAGCTCCAGTGGAATCAGATACATCTTCATGCAGGTCACATTAACACGACGGTGAAGACACGTTGCTACCTAAAGCTAGGGCTTTAAAAAGATACGGAAGAGGAGAGAGCTACACTTGAAGACACTCTAACTAGAAAATCTCCTGATGATAGATGGGGTTAAAGCCTGCTGTGCCACAGTCTAAGG
>SJYC01116427.1:0-31362 GCA_006408675.1 Madoqua kirkii
GCCCCCTCCCTCCACCCTGGCCATATGTGGAGGGGAATGTGTTACTGTTAAAGTCCTTCAGGAGGTAAACGCCACAGACGGGGGCTGGCGGGCTCTGTGAGGAGACAGACTGACACTGAGCTCTGACCTGGAGCGTCCCCTGCACAGCTCAGACCTGAGTCCCCAGCAGAACCATCTACAGCTCCAGCCAGAGTTCTGAAATCCCATGATTCCACGATTCCATTTTTAAACCTGTGGAGTGGGAGTGTTTCTGAGTACCCTGCTCACACAGATGGTGGTGGGAAGACTCTCCAGAATATGCGGCATGTAGTAAAAGCCCATCTCACTACGTAATCACCCCCTTCACATCTCAGCCGAGCAGGGATGATGTTATCTTACAGACAGTCGCAAAAAAGACTAGTGATTCATGGCAGCACAGCGTCGGCACACATGTGTGAGGAACATGGGAGAGGGCCTTCCTCCCCACCACACACACCTGAGGCTCCGGGCGAGCTCAGGATGGAGTGCAAGAGGACCAGGTCTGCCCTCCACACGCTCGGCGGGGAGCTGGGGGCGGGAGGGCAGGAGGACCTGTCTGAACGATGAAATCACACACGCTGTCTCTGTCTTCCTGACGCTCTAAAAATACCCTGCACTGAGAAGTCATTTGTCAAGGCAGCCTTTCTGAGACGAAGCCACAATCGATCTGCCGACCAGCACTTCCCCGCTCTCGTTTCATCTGGAGCCCTGCTTGCCCTCGTCTTCCACCAACTGGCTCTTTACCAAGCTGACCCACGCCCCCGTCTTCATGCCAGACACCTGCCCCCTCACCTGATCCCACCTGATCATTCTAGAGCCATTTTAGGTGCCTTTCTTGCTCAGTTTGTCACGGCACATTAGACGCTGGCAAAGACAGTAGCAGGTTTCCTTATCCTAACACGCGACCGTCCGCACGCTTGAACGCGCTGTGTCTTTACCTTGGTCTCCTTGGCGGAAAACTCTGAGGAGTTGGAAATTTTCATGGACTTTGAGCGGTGTGACTGCCGCCGGATGGAATCCTCGCGGGAGTATTTCACAGAGCCCGAGGTCCTCACCCGCACCTTGCTGGCACTCTGAACACTGTTCACGCCAATCATGTCGAAGGCTGCCTGGGGAAGGGGTCTGGAGAAATACAAAGGCACTTTCCAGCCGCTGCACGGCTCTGAAAGCTGGAGGAGCTCTGCCGGGTCGTGCCTGAACAGCTCGGAGCGCCGAGATCGCCTCAGCCTAAGAAACACCAGGCTGCCTCCCCCAGCATCTTCAACTACCCCGTTTGCAGCGGGTCTGATTGTTCCAGGCACAGCTCACGTCACTGGCTGCGAACAGGAAAAAAAAATGCAGTCCCAGCCTCGCTACTCGTCTCTCCCCATTACACACACACTCACACACACACACATTCAGATTCACACACTAGAACAAATGGCAATTGGCCAGGCGAGCAATTCATTAACATTCCAAATAGCAACACTATTTCTCCTGCGATTGTGCAGCAAGCTCATTAACGTCAACAACAAAACAGAGAGACCACAAATCAAAGTCTCGAGTAATGTGAGGCACCGTGTGGGGTGGTAACAGAGATGAATTTCCAGAAAGGAAAAAGAAAAAACAAAACAAAACGCTGGGCATCAAGCGGCTCAGTCAGTCAGTTCCAGGCGAGGACAAGGATGACAGCCACAAAGCCATCCCAACAAACACTGCTTTTCCTCTCTCCCCTCTTTCAAGCCACGCGCTGTTTTAACAGTAACTCAAACTACCCTGCTGTCTGAAGAATTAAATGCTTCTTACAGCCTCAGACTACTCCTACAGCCAGACATTTAACCAGGAATGTGGTCAGCCCGTACACGAAAGCCAGAATAAAGATGGTATGCCACCTCCCTCTAAGACTGGGAAGTTAAAAAAGAAAAAAAATCCATTGGTTCGCACAGGTCAGCTTTAAATATGGCTTGGGGCGAGACAGATAAAGCCAGCTCTGATCAATAAGAGGCAAGAGGCCTTCCTGAGAGCTAGAAAAGCTGTTGGCACAGGAACGCATGCAGACCCCGAATGAGAGACCCCCGCCGCTAACAGAAGAGCAGAGAATGTTAGTTCCCGACACGAGAAGTTTTGAGTGTAATACTCAGGACTGCAACACCTCACTTATCTGACATCCCATGGCTAAGAGGGTTGGCCACAGAAGCCTCCATATAAAGGAGGTCTCAGAGCTAATATTAATATAAATGCCATTTTAATACAGTCTGTAAAATGCCAAGCTGGAAAGACAGTGCTGCCCCTCCTCAACTCTGATCTTTCCTTTGATGACTCAGGACACAAATTTCATCCGGTTGGTGGCAGAGCCCCGGGGCGCCTGAGCAGTGCTCACGCTGGGGCCCCCCTCGCTGGCAGTGGGCCTGGCGGGTGCTGTCTGGACCGAGTCCCACGGCAATACTTCCTGCCACCTGCTCTGGCCTCCTCACTCCCCACCTCCTACCCTTGAAGCATGTGATGCTTTACCTCTGCAACACGCAAAACAAAGACATCAGAGAAGCTTGCTAGAATCTGGTCTAAAATAAGGGAACAGATTCTGGAAGCTCGTGGAGCTCTCCTCTCCTTCAGGAGTACACCGAGTTTAGAGTCTATGACATCACTTTTAGCTACTTTAAAGTAAACTCTCCTCTCTTCCCAGGTAATCTGAAGCTACTGAATCCTTTAAATTAAAAACATCCTGCAGTGACTTTATACTTTAGGAAGCATGTTCCCAAGATAAAAAAAGTGATGATAAAGTCGCTGGATTAGAACATGCAAAATTCTAACTTAAGCATATGATGATTCTATAGACCAATGTCTCCGTTTAACACAGAAAACCTTGAGGTGGAGCCCATGGAGGAACCAATAGCAGAGCCAGAACATCCAGTCTAAAGCAGTGGTGCAAGACACAAGACCCTGCTTCCGCGCGTCGCCAACGCGAGCAAGGAGCAGGATGTCAGCGCAGCTCACGGCCTGGGTGTCTGCCAGGCGGCATAATAAGGAGTTAGAACATGCCTCCCGACGAACTTCATTTTCTTTGCTCCTCTGAAAAGGTTACATAAAAACAATGGGAACCATGTGCTAGCATGGGCAGGAACGGAATCTGTGACAATACAACCTGATTTCTGGGGAGTTTGGCAGAAATATCCTATCTCAGCCCAAATATGTCATCTTTATCCAACGAGGGCCCAGCTGGCATTATTACTCCTGCAGTGTCATTCCCAGTAACCACCCTCCCCGGCGGAACACCTTCTGCTTTACCGCGGCAGCACGTGTCACCTGTTTTGGTTCTCGACCACTCCGTGAGGGCCGGGTTAGTGGGGACGCTAGAGCCCCCACCTCACAGGTGGGAGAAGTTGGACTTGGGAGGTAAGGGCAGACCTCCCCCCACCACCAACAACCACACTGTTTCCTCACACTGGGGCTGCTTTTTAGACCCAGCAGGTCCTTGCAGTGGGAAGATCCCCTGGAGCATTCCGTGGACAGAGGAGGCTGGCGGACGCTTTCACTGAGTCTGGAGAGAACGGCGTTCCTCTGCACTCCCTGCACCCTCAGTACATCCATCCGACGAGCACAGAGGCACACCTCTGCAGCCTCGGGACCGCAAAGAGGAGGTGTGTGCGCCAGCTGGCGGGAGCCCTGCGCTCAGCCCCACCTGCAACTGGGACTCCACCCTGCTCCTGACCAGCGCCACGGAGCTCTTCAGTCAGGTCGGGTCCCCATCCCCGCAGATGGCGCCTTCCGCTCAACCCGCACACACAGCACGCACTTGCCCACCGGCCGAGGCTTCCCTGAACGGTCCCCATGGAGGTCCTTCCACCGGCACTCTCTTGCTGCACCCCGATCCCGGCTCTCGTCATTCGGGGTTCAGCTCAAACGTTATCTTTCCCAAGGGACTTTCTCTGACCACCCTCCTAACACAGCCCCACCCTCCATCCCCTCACAGTCCATCGTGACTGCCATCTCCTGTTGGCAGGGCACCCCTGGCATCACAGCGTCTACAGAAGCATCTCGAACACACTACTTAAATGCACAGGACGTTTCCCTTCTCCACTGTATTTCATGTCACCTTAAGAAAAGTCAGCATAATTTTTAGTTTCTGAAAAATGAATACAGTTGATGCAAAACAGATTTCCCGCTTAAAGGTAAAATAGAGCAGGCAGCGAGATTTCCTCCCCACATTAGCCCCCAGCCCCTCTGCCCAGAAACAAGCCGTGCGGCCTGTTTGGGAGGCATCCTCTCTGAGATCATTCGTCCATGCACGCTGCGTACGTGGACGGGGTGCCTGCATCCTCTTCTTTCTTATGGGCTACAGCTATCGATGAAAGCATGATATAGTATTGTTCTTCTCTTTCCTGGTCATCAAAAAAACGTTCGACTTCAGCACACAAAAACCCACCTCACCCTGATTCAGAGATGCGTAGTATTCCAGTATACAGATGCATCAGCTGGGCATTCTACTTCAGCACACATAAACCCACCTCACCCTGATTCAGAGCTGCGTAGTATTCCAGCGTACAGATGCATCAGCCTGGGCATTTTGTTCGCAGTCTTTGCTCCATAAACAAGGACACAGTGAACATATACAGCAGCACTTCTTGAATGCCATTTAAACGACGTAGTTTTCCAATGTTTCCTGAACACGTCTACTTCTCCTCTCCTCACAGCTACATCATGCATAGCTGCGGTGCTGGGCACACACGGGGGTCCCATCTAGATGCAGTATTTAACTCTGGCCTTGTCCTGACCGTCCTGCTCTGAGAAGGCTTGACTCTCTTTGGATGTCAGCCCGCCTCTCAGAGGAGCCTGCCTGCCATGAAACAGAGGCAGGCCTCCTGGAGAGCAGCAGCTGTTTATAAAGTACACAAGGGCTTTTCAAAAAGCTTTAGCAGAACATAAAGGTGACTTCCACACCAAACAGAAATTGTAGGAGAGATTTAATTATGCCCATCAGCTGGAAGGCTGGGAATCCATACTTCATCTTCTGAGGTTTTCTCTGACTGAAGACACCGTTTGGTATGTAAGTCCTAACAGGCTTCTAAAAAGTGTCTCAGTTCACGGTCAACAGAAAAGCTCTAAAGCTCTTAAAAGGCAGAGCCCCCCAGAATTTAACTCCATTTAATACACTGCTTCAGGTTTTCCAGGTGGCTCAGTGGTAAAGAATCTGTCTGCAGTGCAGGAGACACAGGTTCGATCCCTGGATTGGGAAGATCCCCTGGAGGAGGAAATGGCAACCCACTCCAGTATTCTGGCCTGGGAAATCCCATCAACAGAGGAGCCTGTCAGGCTACAGTCCATAGGGGTCTCAAAGAGTCGGCACGACTGAAGGACGACAACAATCCATCGCTCACCTGTGCCTGCTAGGCACTAGGCACTGGGGGTATAGCTGGCACCCATGCGACCAGGCCCCTAGCATACAGCTCGCAAACAGCAGGGGGTGCGAGGCAGGGGCAATGGGAAATTCTACCACCCTAAGCACACCCTTCGGGGTGTCAGTGAGGGCTTAGAGACCTCCGATGAGGCAGACACCAACAACACTGGCTCGAGGCCGATGCGCCTTCCTCTTTATGAAAACATTAGTGGAAAAGGCTGCAGGCTGCCTTACGCACTCTGGAGAGAGGCCAGAGTGGCCAAGAATTCTACGTCCCAATTGTCCTCAACCCAGAGAGGGCTGGGGAGGGAAGAGAGGCGGGGGCACAAAAGGAAACCGGCTTGGGCTTGTTTTCCGAACAGGGTGATGGATATGAAAGGGTCTCTGGGCTCTCCCTGGTTCTTCAGATCACACTGGCCTGTTCTGAGCAGAGTAAAGGGTGGAGCCCCAATCTGGCAGTCAGGGTCCCAGGGTCCAATGTCTTCAAGAGGCTGGTGCTACCATCACGAAGGTGCTGATAAATGATTTATTTTCTAGGCCATTCACGTGCACTTCATGTCACCGGGAGAGCTGGAAGGACCTTAGAAATGATCTCCTTCAGCCTCTTCACTTTATAGATGGAGATTCCTGAGACCCAGGAAACATCAAGCCGGCCTGTCTGGGGCCTCATAACTGAGTAATAGAACTGAGATTTCTGTCCAATATGAGCTGCTTTCCTCCTGGGCCATCTGCTTCTTGCTACTAAACATTCCACAGCCACATATCTTTTCACACCGCCATAAAGCTCAAAATGGTCACCTTGAAATGGGAAATCCAGTATGAGGAGACTGACTCTAGAAGTGAATGGAGGTCAGCCCACTCGTGGAATAAGTACAGAGAGGAGGCTGGAAAAATCAACTCTCCCAGCAGCTCAAGAGCTCGCCTTGGCTCTGGAATACGTGTGGAAGCTTCCTGCCTGTGACAGGGCAGAGTGAGGCGTCCTGCCATCCTCGGGTCCTATTTCTCCCCATTCAAGCTAGGGAACTCTGCGGAGAACGGCCCCTATTCTACCCTGGGCACTGAGCGTGCATGCCCACAACAAATGGCTTCAGAAAGAGATTCGATAAAAACTTACTCCCGCTTTACTTCTCCAGGCTTTCCTGCTGATCCTCGTCCAGTCTGAGGACCAATTCTGAACCCAGCAGAGGAGGCAGCCTTCCAGCGCTCCAAGGCAGGATCGGACGCTGAGGCCCATGGTCCGGCCACAGGAGGCCTCAGGCAGGCTCCCCTGTCCCCCACCTGTGCTCAGTCTGAGCCCGAACCCCGCTGCCACCTGCCACCGATCTACCACCTTAGCAGGTCAGACACACCTCACAGAGCGCCCCCCGACCAGAACAGACCGTGTCCCTCAGAACACACACTGGACCTGCCCTCGGGCCCCTCCGTCCCACAGTCCCAGCCTGAGGAGCTGGCTTCACAGCCCCTTCCTTCTACCTGCTGACTCTTCACAGAGGCCTGATGAGTGCCTACCTTCCCCCACTCAGGTGCACACAAAAGTGAAAAGTTCTGTCCAGAAGCGGGGCTAAAGATTTCCTTCATTCAGAAGTCATTATCTGGAATGTTAACTAAGCCTGAACTTAATGAACAATTGCTATCTTCGGGGATGGGCAGCCGGAGGTCAAAGTACCTCTGACTTGTTGACCCTCAAGGACAGCTGCCTCCTTCCAGCGGCCTTCAGCCTGGCCTGTATATTCACAGGCTTTAGTTTCATCTGTTCTTTGAACATACAAAGCAACTGGATGAGGAAATGTCTTTAAATAGAAACTTCTTACCTTTAAAATCAAATAACGTTCTTCCCAGGTAGGGAAGAAAACACCCTGTAAGCATGAAATAGTTCCAACCTTGGAAAAAAATCATTATTTATCCCTCATAAACCAAAGCCAGTCACGTAAGACATTTAGACAAGAGTCATCTATTACACTTCCTATTTAGAAGCCCAGGAAAACAAAGAGGAAAGCTGCATCCTTGTGTTCATAAGACGTAATTCTGTGTAGCTGATGCTGCCACATTCGGCTCGGACCTTTTTAAGCTATCACAAGGAAAAGAAACACAGCACTTGGTCCGAAAGCCACTAGGCCTTCTGGAGGGGCAGAAATCTACCGTGTGTAACTAAGACACTAAGTCCTTGGAACCGAGGTCTTCTTTATTCCAACTCAAAGTACATATGAAATGTAGGTACAGAAGTGGAACCAGTTCAGAGCCCCCCGAGCTATTCTGCTAGCTGCTGGAGGAGGTCATCAAAAGCACATGTCTACTAGCCGACCCTGGGGCTGGGCCCAGGCGATCAGCGACGCCTCACCCAGCCCCGGTCCTCGGAATGCGCCTTCCACTTGCCTTCCCCACACTAGGAGCTGCCCCAGCACGTGGCCGTGAGACAAGTGGTGTTGGGACCATCAGGACGGCCTGCCTGATTAACTCAGGTAAGTCTCCTTATAAGCTTTAAGATCCTGGGGGCAGGCGCAGAGATCGGCTTGTCTCTCAGCCACTCGAGACAAGCTTGGTAAGTTCCTTGTGTACTAAACCCACCCCTACCAGCCTGCAGTGGCTGCCCCTTCCTTCAGTCTCTCCTCGTCCTCCTCATATGCGGCCAGTCTGCAAACCAGCACTGGTGAGTAAACCAGTCGATGCGACGGTCAGTGCTGAGAAAACATGCTGCTCCAGAAGCCACTCCAATAAACCTGCCCGTAAAAATCGCTTAATGACATTTAGTGTCAAGTCAGCAAATATCCCCCAAGAGCCTCAGGCAGGCCAGGCACAGTGTCCAGGAGGAAACGGAAGGTCAGACATCGCTGCCTTGCGGAGCTTCACACCGATGACAGATTATTCTCTACGTAAGAAGCAAAGCCAATCACAGTACGTGACTCTACTTGCAGTCTTTTCCCAAAAAACCCCAAAATGACTGAGGCAGAGAGAGCACCAGTTTTTGCTGCCTCGCTCTCATTTATCAGCAAGTCCTGTAAACCCACAAAGTTTATTTTCCATTTCTCTGATTAGTTCACTTAGTATTCTGGGTCACTTCTCAGTGTCTATCAGTCTTTAATAATTTCAAATCATATTTAATTTCACCAAAAATGGTCACCGCTTGGTGTTACACGGGAGTAACTATCAGCTCTCTAGTGCAAAAGACAAAACGCCTGTTTAAGTCCGTTCACCACTGTGATTTCCTTCATTTCTGATGTCAGGCACTAGAAATACAATGTTAAACCAAACCAGATAGATCCCGCCTCCCACTGGGCTTACACTGAGATAGACAGCAACCAAAGAATCATTCATCAAAAATAATCAAATAATCACAGGAGCAAATGTAAAACAGTAATGTGCCGCCACGCTGGATGCTACGTCTCCACAGGTTCAGGCCTGGTCATCAGGAGTCGAGGCAACCTTCCCTGAGCTACGCGGGGACCACACTGGGCTGCGGCCTGCAGGGTGTTCAGGAAGGGGCCAGGGTACCAGCACACAGGCCTCAGAGCAGCTGTGGCGGTTGTGTGGGTCATAAGGGGAGCGGGCTCATTCGGAGACATTTTTGTTTGTGTTTCCAAACTCACCGCTGCCTTTCATTCTCGAAAGAACAGTACACCAAACAGCCCATTCCACATGAATATTATTTTAAACTTCTCAATCAGCAAGGTCTTTCTGGAATTCCAACCAAAGGGGGGAAAAAAAAAGTAACGCAGAAAGGAACCGTGTAAATCCCTGTAAGACCAAAGCTGTACTCCACGGCTTCAGAAGGACATTTCCAGGAACAGAAGGTCTAGAGAGGAGTCTGGAGTGACAGCTGCTCACCCTCAAGTGAACTCCTGAAGGACTTAGAAAAATCTTGGAGCACATTCAGGAGCCTGGTCCATTCTAAAATAGGTACAGGCTGGACTATCCACACCACAGGGGATCAAACAATTAGCGTCGCAAACCGAGTCAGACTTTTTGGCGTTGGGAAGATACAGGACTGTTTCAAACACAGTGTCCCTAAACTGCTGGTTATATTATCACCACACCCCAAAGGAGTCCTTAGTAACATCTGCACGGTTTCTATGGAACCATATCAGCTGGAAATGTGCAACCTCAAAAAAAAACAAAACCTAAGCAAACCAACCCAGTAGATTTCTACTTAACACTCTGCCTCCTCCAAATTCCGGGGTGGCCGAGACTGTAGCGGTGGCTTCTCCAAGGTTAACGGCGCAAAAGCGGCAGCAAAGTGCAGCGGTTCTGAGCCAAGCAGACTGCTCCCGTCTTGGCTTTGTCCCTGACTGAACATACGCCTCTGGTTAAGTTCCTTAAATTTTCAAAGATCTCAAGGAAAAATGGGGAAAACGTGACTCAAGGGCCATTTGTTGATTTCAGGTTATTCACTAAAAACTACTTCCTATTTGAGGGGAAATTCCACCATGTGCCAGAGAGGGGACCAATCGCCCCGGTCCCTGTAAGTCTGCATCAGGGGCCACGGGACCCGAGCTCGGCCACTTGGTGCTCCCAGGGCAGTGACAGAGACATGGGGTCAGAGCCTCCACGCTGCGGAAGTGGCGTGGCGGCAGCTGTGGCGGCTGCCCTCCCCTTTCCCGCGGAAGCCACTGGGCATGTCCTTTGCACTCAGCCTGCCTTGGTGGGACCCTACCGTCCCACTGTGATTCTCAAACAGCCTCCCCCCTCCAGTTTGTGAGCTACCCGATGACCTCCCAGGAGACTCCTTTTACCCTTCAGGTATGCAGTGTCAGGTCCCACTTATTCCGCAGCTGAGAATCCCAGCTGTAAGAAATGACGCCACTGGCGATGGCGGAGCAGCAGCGCAGATGCAGCGCTTGGCACCGCGTCTGACATGCAAGTGGCACATTCGTGATGCTCGGGGCGCAGAGCTGGATCCAGACACTCCTGCCCAAGCTTCACGAAATGAACAATGAAGGAGCTCAACTGGCGCTTCCCTTCGGTAACAAAGATTAAGAAGATCCTGGTTCCTATTTAAGCCCGAGCCACCGAATAGTAAATGGTCACCAATAAAACATTCCTGTTTCCTGTGCCTTAAACACCTCTCTGCTGCTCCCAACCCAACTCCACTTCCCACATCTGCTCTGTCCCCACCACCATCAGTTCAGTTCAGCTCAGTCGCTCTGCGACCCCATGAATCGCAGCACGCCAGGCCTCCCTGTCCATCACCATCTCCCGGGTTCACTCAGACTCACGTCCATCGAGTCCGTGATGCCATCCAGTGCTCATTCAGGGGCATCTTTAGTGCTGGTCAAGTATGTGCTAGAAATTTATAGCATCCCCCATAAAAATGCTACTATCTCTGGGATGTTCAAAACAGACCAAAACACATTTTTATATGGGAAGGACACGTCGGCCTTGGCTGTCGGCCCCTCAGAGGGCTGCCCAGAGATGAGGGGAGCCGCCCAGAGCTAAGGAGACCTGCCCAGAGCTGAGGGGACCCGCCCAGAGCTGAGGGGAGCAGTCCAGAGCTGAGGGGACCCGCCCAGAGCTGAGGGGAGCCGCCCAGAACTGAGGGGAGCCGCCCAGAGCTGAGGGGACCCGCCCAGAGCTGAGGGGACCCGCTCAGAGCTGAGGGGAGCCGCCCAGAGCTAAGGAGACCTGCCCAGAGCTGAGGGGAGCCGCCCAGAGCTGAGGGGGGCAGTCCAGAGCTGAGGGGACCCGCCCAGAACTGAGGGGAGCCGCCCAGAGCTGAGGGGAGCCGCCCAGAGCTGAGGGGAGATGCCCAGAGCTGAGGGGACCCGCCTAGAGCTGAGGGGACCCACCCAGAGCTGACGGGAGCCGCCCAGGCCTGAGGGGAGCCGCCTGCTCCCTCAGGCCCTGCAGGACAGCTCTGTGGGGACACTTCTCTGCTTCTGGCCTCTGAAAATGTCAACGGAGGCCTCCACAGGGATCACGTCAGAGCCCAACTCCTTTCCCTCTCTCTTTCACAGTGCTCCCTAGCCCTCCCTGGCATGATCTGCAGGTCACTCCCCACTACACTTCCTACCAGTTAATATTTGACTCAGAGTTTGCTGCCCAGGGATCTTGACCTAGGCCCTCACTTCACTTACACTATCGCGTATAATCCTTAGGATGAGTGCTATTAGATAGATACTGTCAATCTCATTGTAGAGACGGGTTTCAGAGAAGTTAGCTGAACTGCCTAAAGTCATTCAGCTGAAATCAGGAATTGAAGTCACTTCTCACTGTCATGCATTGGAGAAGGAAACGGCAACCCACTCCAGTATTCTTGCCTGGAGAATCCCAGGGATGGGGGAGCCTGTTGGGCTTCCGTCTGTGGGGTCGCACAGAGTCGGACACAACTGAAGCGACTTAGCATTAGCATAGCTGAATTTACTGAGTTTCCTACAAACTATGTTTTTACCATCACTCTGTGTGTCTTATACATTCCTAGAAGCAAAGAGATGTACATTTCTTTTAAAAAGCCTTCTTTGAGTCAAGTCCTAATTGTAATTTCTCCCCAGAATTATCAAGGTTTTACTATATTACAGTAACAGAGCTCTTCACGCTCACTCACCAAGTCATGGTGAGTCTACTGGTTTTGAGTGTAAGATTAAATAATAAATATTTTATTTTTATTGAGCGAGCTCTGAAAAATCTGGCTGTGACACTTTTACCCACTGTGATCAAGATAAAGGGGAGCTGTTCAATCTCAAGTCACACCATCATTAGTTATATGGGAAAGTTCAGGGCCGTCCTGTTCAATAGAAATACAATGAAAGGCACATTCTTAAAATGTGTAAAAAGAAAACAGGTGAAATTAACTTTACTAATGTATTTTACTTAACCTGACATTATCTAAAACATCATTTTAACATATAATCGATACAAACATCTGTAATAAATTAAAATCCTCTTTGTGTACCAAGTCTTTGGAATCTGGCAGCATTTCAGCATTCAGATTATGTTGTGAGCACTCAGCCTTGCCACGTACTGAGTGCTCAGCACAAAGGGGAAAGAGCAGGAAATACAGGGCTGATGACGAGAGGTGAGAGCTTCCAGTATTTTTATGATACGATACACTGCTTTCTAGGCAACAGTAAAGGTACTTGACAGTAAGACTCATCATGAAAACTCTTCTCTCAAATATGAAGCCTGAAGCCTGTCTCCTTGCTGATCTATTTAAACAAGAGAGATATTTCTTTAATTTATATTATTGAGGTATGGGGTCCATGATAGACTAAGACATCATGTCTTTGCCATCAGTAGACTTGGGAACGCTTTATTCAGTTCAGTTCAGTTCAGTCGCTCAGTCGTGTCCGACTCTTTGCGACCCCATGAATCGAAGCACACCAGGCCTCCCTGTTTATCACCATCTCCCGGAGTTCACTCAGATTCACGTCCATAGAGTCAGTGATGCCATCCAGCCATCTCATCCTCGGTCGTTCCCTTCTCCTCCTGCCTCTAATCCCTCCCAGCATCAGAGTCTTTTCCAGTGAGTCAACTCTTAGCATGAGATGGTCAAAGTACTGGAGTTTCAGCTTCAGCATCATTCCTTCCAAAGAAATCCCAGGGCTGATCTCCTTCAGAATGGACTGGTTGGATCTCCTTGCAGTCCAAGGGACTCTCAAGAGTCTTCTCCAACACCACAGTTCAAAAGCATCAATTCTTCGGCGCTCAGCCTTCTTCACAGTCCAACTCTCATGCTTTATTAGTATTATTAAAAACAAACAAACAAACTTCTTAAATGGTATTTCAAGTTTCAAGAATAGAAACAAGGTCCCTCTCTCTTCCTTTATATTAAAATACTCAGAATATCCCAAAGCTCTGCTTCTGAGATCTGAATAACCTTCAGCAAATCTCCATTCTTTACGGACCTGCAATCTTCACTTATGAGGGATGGATGTTAAATGAGAAATCTCTGCTGTTCCTTCCAGAATCAACAGTTTGTGACTACTTGGCAGAGTCTGATGAGCAAGCTGTCTTCTGAAGACCAACCCAAAATTGATTTCTTTGTTATCCTGCTTTTTCCTGAGAAAAAGTTGCACATTATTTACCTATTAGTGTTAAACTAAATTATTTGTCCCCAAAGTTCCCATCCTAATCCTTGCAGTAGAAGATGTTCATTTACACTGCAAATATGTTACCTTACACAACAAAAGGGACTTTGAAGGTGAGCTTACCTTAAGGATCTTGAGGTGGGGAGACTGGCCTGGATTATCCTGGTAGGCACAGTGGAATGACAGGCGTTCTTACATGAGAGATACAGGAGGTCGGAGTCAGAGGACACGTAACAACAGAGGTGGGACTTACCACATTTGTGTTGTCTTAAGACACTGGAATTAGGGTAATTTGTTACAGCGCAGCATGAGACTGATACATCTATATACCATACAAGCTTCATCCCAGATGGCATACCATGGGCCTTCTTTATCAGAAGTGGATGCACTGATTTCTAACTCACCTTTCTGTTTCATTAGAGTTGAAAGGTTTTATGTTGATTCTTATATGTGAGAATAAGAACAGTAAATAAGTTTTAATAAAAGAAAATAGCACTTCCTCTTTCTGGAAATATGCAGAAATATTAACATTTTAAATTACCATGAATGAAGACAGCAAGTCTATATGAAAGTCAAGGCATCAGTGAGCTTCTGAAGACCCCCATTCCCCTTCCCCGCCAAAAACCTCACTCAAACAGGGCTCATCAGGAAACGGATAAAAAGATTCAAGGGACAGCAGAGAGATCCTTTTGTCAACCCAAACCCCTCTTCTTCTCCAGGTACGGGTTGCTGTTGGGAAGATATCTTGCCAAGATTGTTCCCAGCCCCACCTGCCATCAGAGTGAAGTGACAGAACCCGAGCCTCCAGCAGGCCCTTCAGAAGCCCTGCCCCTCCTTTCACAAGCAAGACACACAAGGAAGATGTCTCTGGGGAGGAGGAAGGCACAGCACGGAGAGAGGCTGCCACATTTCTGCAGGGGAGAAAGCAACCTGCTCACCAGGCATGTCTGCCTCACACCACCAGACAGGCAAGAAATCCATCTCAGCTGTGTTTGAGCCACAGTACAACTTGGGATCATCTACTATAGCAACTGTAGTCCACTCAGACTGACAAGTATATTTACCATTAAGAAAGACGACACTTGGTTCTTGAGTTTACTTCCCTGGTGATAATTCACGGGATGTGGTAAAAATCGTAGCTTTGTAGGTAGCAAACTGACTAAATCTTCTACTTACTGGGTCAATTACTCTGTATGTAGCAGAGTTTCCTCAGAAAATGTTTGCTGAGATGTTTGTAATTCCTGGTAAAGATTTCAGGTAGTGTCAAGACTACTGGTCAACGTATGATGAGAGGAGAAAAATAAAAGGAATTTAAATGATGTAAAAGGTAAATTAATTATCAACTTTTGGGTAAGCATACCGAGATACAGAGTGGGTGTACAGTAAGATAGGGAAAAAGCAATCTGTGGAATTTTATATTATTTCCATTATTTAAATCAAAGTTCTTCCTAGTACTACAGATTGAACAAAATTATAAGCAGACCTTAAAAATCAAGCTATAGATTTTGCTTTCTTTCTTTACTAAGTCCAATGGTAAATGGTTAACTTTTCAGACTTCTTTCCAAGAATAAAATTTTCCCTGCAGGCAGTTAATCAACAACCAAATTCCTGGAAACTTGTAATATTGTGAGGCTTCATTATTCGCAAGGGCACTTGATGGAATCTTGCTTGAATTAGACTTGCCTCATTTTCCTAGGCCAAGAATTAGCAAAATGGGACCTGAAATCAACCACTATCTTTTTGGGCTTCCTATTAACATTAAACACAATATATATCTTAAAAAAAAATATATATATATATATGCATATAAAATGCAGCAACTCTGCATCTTTCCCTTCTTAATTTAGCATTTAATTAGATACAAAAAGTAACTAAAATCCAAGAATTCATTACATATTGTTAGAAGTATGCCTATTTTATATTCTCATGAATGAGGCATCAAAAGAGTCTATATTTATATTAATAATAGGAAACATGGTATAGTTTTCAGAGTACGGTGTTTTTTTCGGATCAAGCCTTTAAAGATATAACCACCACAGGAACAGTGTGAGCACTGCCTAGAGGCTATATCCACATGCGTCATCTTACACCTTGCTGCCACACTTGAGAAACTCCGCAGTGAGCTCTGGGAGCCAACCATAACCGGAAGTTCAGTGTGGTAGCTCAGTCCCCTGAGGCCTGCAGGCCGGAATGCGAGCTTCCAGGCCTCTAATTTTATCATTAGACATCGTTACCTGTTCATAAATTACTTGAACATTGGAGCATAAAGTCTTAAAGAAACTTCACTTCATAAAACAAGAATGGTTAAAGTCTCATTTCCTCACCGAAAAACAAAGACAAAAACAGAGACATAATATGAGGCAGAAAAAGCAGTTTCATTTTTATTTAAGAGGAAAACAGAACAAAAAACTAAATAATTATTCCACAGCCCCAAACAAGGGCATAAACGGGAAAGAAGCCAAGCCTCTAGGCCGCTGGGCTTCAAGACCAGTGGCCCTCAGGACAGCATGTTAGCACGCACCCTTCTTTCCTTCTCTTTCCTTTCTCTCTTTCCCTCCCCCTGTGTCTGAGGCCACAGCACAACAGGACGGGCGCTGGCCTGAGATACAGACCTGCGGAGGCTGCAGCCACGCTGCCCCCGCGGCACAAGCTCGCAGGGTCCCTGCAGGCCCCCAGGCCTCGGTGTGTTCACCGGTGCAGATGGGCGGGCTCTAAGGTCCTGGCAGCTTTCAAGGTCTACAAGTTCATAAAATTGCATTTTATCTTAAATACTGTATTAAGAAGATCTGTTGGTCACAGGAAATGACATACATCTTGAGTTGGCATAAATAATTTCAATGACAACACAAGGTTCATTCAGCCTGCTATAAATTTTAAACCCACAATTTTAAACCTATTTTAATAATCCCCTATGTGAAGACCACAAGGGAAAACCTAGCATATCGCAAGGAACCTCCTACACAGGATAAAACAGAATCTTGACTGTCAACGGAGCACAACTGATCACTTGTATCACTGTCCAATTAAACCGAATATACGTATGCGAATGTCATTCACGTGTCTGCTCAGTCGTGTCTGACTCTTTGTGACCCCATGGACTGTAGTCTGCCAGGCTCCTCTGGCCATGGAATTCTCCAGGCAAGAACACCGGAGTGAGTTGCCATTTCCTGCTCCAGGACATCACCATGTGAATCCCTTGTTGTAGAAAAACACACAAAAAGTGGCTTCCGAATAGAATTTACAGCAAGTAAATTCCAATATGTTTAAAATGACAAACACATCAATCTGTTAAGGTGCATTTTCTTCAAATGCAGGGGGCTTATTTGGTAACGTATAGTATGTCTCTTTAAGCCTATATTTACTCTTAAAGTAGAATTATTCACCAACTGTAAGACCTTTTATAATAGCATAGCCAACAGCTTTCCCAAGGGTGTAAAAATCTACTTACAAACTAGAAACTTATGAATGATATTTCACCTCAATCTTTTTCTATCTGGCCAAAAAACAACCACAAAACGTCGTTGATGTAAAATACAATGTTTATAGGACCGTTTATGGTATGTGAGATTTTTGCCTACAAATTGTATGAAAATTATGTGAAAGAACTGAAAATAAAAGCAAAAACAAACTCTTTTAAGATCCCATTAGCATTTTATTGCCCGAGGCAGAGGGTTTCCTGGAGTTCTGAGGCTGATCTCCAGCACTCTCTGTGCCGCGTATCTCTCCCAGACACGGTGCTATCCACCACTCCATCATCTGCAGAGGAAGCTGAGACAACTGGCCTGTAACCAATCGTTCTTCCTACCTGTGTACAGTCATCTGGAAAAAGATGGGACTGCTAGTAAGTCTCCTTCTCTGATCCCTATTCTCCCCAGTAATTTTCAAACATGACCTGGAGAGTTCAATAAATTATCCTGAGGCCACAGAGTACAGCAGAGATGAAAGATGGAGAGGGGTCATGCCACCTGCTGTCTGGGAAACCTCCGCTACTTAGACCATCTAAGCTTCAGTTTTCAGTTCTACAGAATAGAGAAAATATACGGGCACATGTATGGATATGTATGTAACCTACGTACGGGTTGTTCTCAGAGTTACAAGATGGAAATCACATGAAATGCGAAGGTATACACCTATACCTTAGGTGGCACTCTTTACAAGAGGAACTTCACTATTTCATGCACTGCTTGCCAGGGCAATTTTCATGTTCTCCTAAACTGTCTTTCTTTTCTGAGACTGTCTTGATTTTGGTTGTTTTTCTGAGGATTTCTGAGAAATCCTAGCTGGTGAAACTCTTGCATTTGTCAGTGTCAAGAGCTGGGTGAAGTGTCCTTTAATTCTCTGCTGCTAGGATGGCACCAATCAGAAGATGATACCAGCACAGGGCCTGAGTACCCTCACTGTTCCCCTGGTTACAGGGTCTCTCCCCTTGAAGAATGGACCAAGACAGAGATTTTTCTGGTGCATATTCTGCGGCCTGTAAGAGAGAGTGATGTTCACCGACCAGCATGTGAGTGACCCTGCAGTTACACAGACCCTGACTCAGGAAGGCCTCTCCTTGGCACGTGAAGGTGCTTCATCAGACTTTCAAGAGACTGAAATCAAAATTGCTTTCCTTCAATTCTTTATTATCACTAGATCATTTGAACTCAGAGGGGATTCAAACATACACACTTCAAGGAAAAGTTTAAAGCAAACCTCTAATAATACAATTTATATGCCGTTTTTGTTGGTGGAAACAGTCACCCACAGAAAACAGACTCCCACGTGGAGAATCCCCTTGGAAGCAGAATTCTTGGTTAAAATAAACAACACGCAATGGCTTCCAGAGAAGGTCAGGTAACTACACTACAATGGCTGCTGTTTCTAAAAGGTCAGTTGCTAATCTTCAGGGGTTTTTTAAACATAAAAAGTAAAATAATATGAGTGTGTTTCTAATAAGAATATATAACACTAAGCCAAATATTAGTAAGTGAACCTTGCATTCGAAAACTACATGAATAGAAAAGAATTCAACTGAATCAAAGCCATCATTTTCAGAATTTGGCCTGATGCAGACTGACAATGAATTTCATATTAATCAAAGTGTTTTTAACCCTGAAAACACGGCAACATCACCAGTCTGTTCTTAAAACTCTGGCAATGACTTCAAAAAGTAGCTGATCCATCAAAAAGGAACTTCCTGGCAGATGAGATCTAAAACGAAGATGCCAAAACGATGAAAAAGCAAAAAGCAAATCAAAGTATCACGCACTGAAATGCTGCTTCCTGGCTGAAAACAGATACGTTCCTGTCTTCTCTTCAAACACTGACTGTACTGCCACCGAAATAAAGATCGTTTGCTTTATATTTTAAAAAATATTTATTTAATTGACTGCACTGGGTCTTAGTTGTGGCATGTGGGATCTTATTTCCTGACCAGAGATTGAACCCACACACCGTGTGCTGGGAACTCAGAGTTTTAGCCACTGGACCGTCAGGGAAGTCTTGATCATTTGCTTTATTCTGATCATTTTTTCCCTCTTACTAGACTGTAAATGCAGAATTACTCTTTGTGGGGGACCACTTACAGGAAGATGAACTTCAACAGTGGGAAACCTCAATAGGAAGGGTAAAGGAAAATCAGAGCATCCCATCATGCTTCCTTGCTCCCTCTGAGTGTCCACCTCCATTCCGCTGCCTCCATTATCTCCACGGAACCCTACTCCACTTTTGTACAGTACACCATTCATCCTATCTCTGTCTGGCTTAATATTTAAGAGCTGAAAATTTTAAAAATAATACATACAAAGTTAAAAGGCAAGCAAGCTAGAAAAATATAAGCAGCATATATGACATATAAGAGTAAAACTATCTTTAAAGTACAAATTTTAGACATTAATTAGAAAAAAATAAAAATCCTACCTGATAAGTTAAATGACTTATAGCATGTATAATGAAGTACAGTGCAAGCATTAACATCCTATTATTGAAATATATACTGACATGTGAAGATTCACCATATGACCCAACAAATTCCACTCCTGGGCAGCTGCCTGGAGAAAAACATAACTCAGAAGAGACACCTGCACTCAGTGCTCACGGCAGCACTGTTTACGACAGCCAGGACCCGGAAGCAACCGAAGTCTCCATCAACAGAGGAATGGATAGAGAAGTTCTGGCATGTATATATAATGGAATATTACTCGGCCATAAAAAGGAACAAAATGTTGCCATTTGCAAAGATGTGGGTAGACCTAGAGACTATCATAAAAGTGAAGTCAGTCAGAAAGAGACAAAGATAATATTGCTTCTATCTGGAATCCAGGAAGGTGGTACAGACGAATGGATTCTCAGGGCAGAAAGAGAGTCACAGATAGAACAAATGTATGAATGGCAGGGGAGACGGGAGGTGGGGGCAGTGAACTGGGCGACTGGAACTGGCACTACTATGGACACGATGTACACACTGCCGTGTAGACAAGAGGTGACTAACGGGAACCTCCTGCGCAGCACCGGGACCTCCACTCAGGGCTCTGCGGTGACCCACACGGGAAGGAAACCCAAGGAAAGGGGGGCATCTTTATCCGTAATGCTCTCCCTTGCTGTACCGCAGAGACACGCGCAACGTTGCGCAGCAACGATCCTCCACTATCTTTCAAGTTCTATGACTTCACAAAATTATTTAATACGTTTTTAAATACTGAACTAAAAAGAGATCTCGAGTCGGCATAAATGATTTCAATGACAAAACAAGGATCCTTCAGGGTGCTGTAAATTTTAAACCCACGCACAGCAACCCATTTTAATAAGCCCTGATGTGAAGACCACAGTGAAAACCTAGCATATCGCAAAGAACCTCAACACCAGCAAAAGAGAATCATGATGATCATCAGGAGAGTACAGCTGATCACTGATATTACGGCCAGTCCAATCGAATATATGTGTGCTAGTCATCGCCAGGTGAGTGAAGGCCTTTGTTGTAGAAAGATGAAAAAAAAAAAGTTTTCCAAATAGAGCACAGTAAATTCCAAGGCGTTTAAGAGTATATACACATCAGTCTGTCAAGGTGCATTTTCTTCAAAGGCAGTGGGTTTATTTGTAATGTTTAGTGTTTTTCATTAAGTAAATATTTTCTCTTAGAGTGGATTATAGGGGTGCCCAGCATGGTTTCAGGTGTTGGCTCTAGGCCCACGGTTTTAAAAAATAATACATTAGGTCTCTCCATAGACACAATTGTAACTTTCAGCCTTAGCAGCACTACTGGGTGGAGACATGACTAGTGAGTTGTAGATAATCTGGTTGTGTCTCTATGTTTTCCAAGTTTTTACTCCAATCTTCAGTAACGAATAACATTTTCACCGAGACCCAGTACATTTAAGACACACACATGTATCCAAAGGGTTTCCCTTGTGGCTCAGCTGGTAAATAATCCACCTGCAATGTGGGAGACCGGGGTTCAATCCCTGGATTGGAAAGATCCCCTGGAAAAGGGAAAGGCTACCAACACCAGTATTCTAGCCTGGAGAATTCCATGGACTGTATAGTTTGTGGGGTTACAAAGAATCAGACATGACTGAGTGACTTTTACTTCACTTTCTATGTATCTAAAATGAAAGTTTTTAGGAAATACTACTCACCAGTCCTCTGTAGACTACAGCTTTTTCTGTTTACTTTAATAAAGAAATGCTAGCCACAAGGCACTAGATCAATTTAATGAATCATTAATAATGGATACTGACTTGTCACTTGGAAAGCATTGTTTTAATCAGATCTAAAAAACTCAGTTTTAAGACATTTATTTTAGAATGTATTCATGTATGTATCTACTGTCCATCTACAAATTCTAACACTTTAAGGAAAGATAATAATTTGTTATTCTTTGAATCACTCTAACTCAGATTGTTCAAGAAAGGTAAAGTGAAAGTGAAGTCGCTCAGTCGTGTCCAACTCTTTGCAACCCCATGGACTGAAGCCCACCAGGCTCCTCCGTCCCTGGAATTTTCCAGGCAAGAATACTTGAGTAGGTTGCCATTTCCTTCTCCAGGGGATCTTCCTGACCCAGGGACCGAACCCAAGACTCCTGCATTGCAGGCAGACGCTTTGTAAGCACTCTGTAAATTCTAAATTAGCTAGCTTGTAAAATGACAGCAATTTTAAAATGCCACTTATTTCTAGAGACCATTTAGTCTTAGTTTCATGTTAAACATAACAAAATTTTTAAAAAGGAAAACCACTTGGAAGCGTCTCTGGACACAGGTGTCAATGCCCTGCCTCAGAGCTTACAATCGGCACAGGCCAAGTGCCGCTTACCAGTGACCCCGTGCTCCACTGGACCCCAGGCAGTCAGTCTGCAGTGTCCATCTCGTTTCTCTAGGCAGCTGTCCTTCAGCTTAAGCGGGTGCATAAGCTCATTCGACAAATATGTACTAAGACCCTACCAGGTGCAGACACTGTTCTAGGTCTGGCAGGGCACGGCCGTAAAAATACAAAGCATCTACTCTCAGAGCTCCACTTTAGTGAAGGAGACAGGCCACAAGACCATGAGCAAGAACACTCATCACTCCAGACTGTTGATGTGCTATGAAGAACTACAGCGGGGAGGTGAGAAGCTGTAGTGCAGAAGTGGACCGCCACAGGAGCCACCAGCCCCGCCACGACTAGGATGGTGAGCCCACGGCCAGGATGCAGAGGCCTCCAGAAGCACCTGACCTCTAACACAACCTGCAGCCGCACCCGGCCTCGGAAATGCACACGGATGTCTGCCTCAGAAGCCACAGAGAAGTGGGACCCCAGCAGACAGCAGTCAGCCCGAGTGGACGTGGCCTCTATGCGGCCCACCTACACCGGGCACCTTTCACACTGTGTGTCTGACGGCGGGACCTAAATCAGAAACTGAAGGCACAGCGGAAGGGGCGCGGGAAGTGGCTTTCACCTTTCCAGGCACTGCCGCGGCGCAGCTGCGGGGCACGACGCGGGCAGGCCCCGGACTACGGAGGAGGAGAGCGAAAGGAGAATGGTCCAGGCTTGCGTACCCAGGAGCGGTGAGAGCAGAAGGAGCTGGGGCGTTCACCTACCAGAAACAAGGCTGGGGGCCAGCCCCGCGGGAAAAGCTGGCAAGGGACGAGCGGGGCGGGGACGCTGGGGGCCAGATCTTGTGAGCCTCGCAAGGCTTGATGAAGAGCTGACATTTATTGTCTATGTGTTGAGGCAAGTTACGGTTTTAAGCAGAAGAGTAGCATGATCAGATGAACCTTTGGAACAGACCAGTCTAGTTATAATAACTATTCTTCATCCGATTTGAGTCAAATCGGCTTTAAAACACAGTGTTAAAACAGCTAATGTGATCTTGTACAGAATGAGAACTATAGAAATCAAAAGAAAGGCCGGCAAGATAACATCGCACATTTCCATGTTGGGTGCAGTGTGTGAACACAACCATCTTCACCTTCCCCAGGACGCAGCTGGGGGGCCAGCCCCAGGCACACATCTCCCTCCAGACTCCAAACCGATGAGGCCGAGCAAAGGTGCACCTTCTCCTAAAAGCAAAATTCAGAGACTTCCCTGGTGGTCTAGTAGTTAACACTGTGATTCTACTGCAGGGGGCAAGGGTCTGATCCCTGACCCAAGAACTAAGATCTCACATGCTGTGAGCTATGGCCAAAAAATAAATTAAAATTTTTTTCAAATAAATAAATTCAGACTTCTGGACCTAGAAAACCTGAGGGTCTTCATGTGAATAAAATGCTGCTAGTTAGAAAAGAAAATGAAAGTTGGCCAATGGCACTGAAATCAGGCATTTTTTAAAAAGAGTCCCAAGATCTAGGATTTTTTTAAAAATTCATCTCCAATATATCATATAAAACCAAAACAACAGAAAGTGAAAGCTGCTCAGTCATGTCCGACTCTTTGTGACCCCAGGGACTACACAATCCGAGGAATTCTCCAGGCCGGAGTACTGGAGTCGGTAACCTTTCTCTTCTCCAGAGGATCTTCCCAGCCCAGGAATTGACCCAGGGTCTCCCCCATTGCAGGCGGACTCTTTACCAACTGAGCTACAAATCACCAAAGGAAACCGTTTTCTCCCTACTATTCTTCAGAGAGTAAGCATTTCACTCCATGTTGTCCATTTACAACAGACTTACTTTTTATAAGGAGACATTTAAAAGAGAATCTTTAAAAACATTCCAGAACAGGAGTAAGGGGAACTTGTGGTAAAAATACAGAGCCTAGCTTAGCAACTGCCATCTGCCAGACTGAAGGTCACACATCATACCTGTGGTCTCAACATTCTAAAGAGAGTAAGCATTTCACTCCATGTTGTCCATTTACAACAGACTTACTTTTTATAAGGAGACATTTAAAAGAGAATCTTTAAAAACATTCCAGAACAGGAGTAAGGGGAACTTGTGGTAAAAATACAGAGCCTAGCTTAGCAACTGCCATCTGCCAGACTGAAGGTCACACATCATACCTGTGGTCTCAACATTCTAACTGTGCTTTCACTTTCACAGTAATAATGTTTTGCACTTTTGAGCCAAACATATCTTACTCCAATTTTAAAAGAAAACATAAAGCGAAATTACAGAAAGGGAGTCAGCCATACTCGATCCATTGTCTACTTCAGGTATTTGTATATTGGTTATTTATGTAATTTCTTTTACCTTTTTCTCTGAAGCAGCCACAAACTGGATTTAATGAATTTCTACCATTAGGACTAGGCTTTCCTGGTGGTTCAGTGGTAAGGAATCTGCCTGCAATGCAGGAGACAGGCTCAGTCCCTGGGTCGGGAAGATCCCCTGGAGAAGGAAATGGCAACCCGCTCCAGTATTCTTGCCTGGGGAATCCCATGGACAGAGGAGCCTGGTGGGGGACAGTCCGTGGGGTCGCAAAGAGTCGGACAGGACAGTGACTAAACAACCACCACCACTGTGACTGAATCAAAAAGATTTTTTGAAGTTAATTCCTTTGCTTTCTTTCCATACAGACTGCCCTGATGATTTTGTTTACACATAAAATCAGAACCAAATCTCCTTTCATTTCACAGACTTGCCCCTGCTTCAGCTCCCCCAAGAGATCCAGTAAACAAGCAAAACAAAAAATCCACCAAGTAATATTCCACAGGGGTGGGTTAAATGCCAGAGACAGCGCAGAGGGGTGAGTGGCAGTCAGCTTCCAAGAGGCATCCAGGAAGCCGCCGTGGGGACTCCATCCTTGCACGTCCCTTCCCGCTGCTGCAGCAGGTTTAACAGACAGACTCTGTGTGAGTGGATCTGGCGGGAAGGAGATCTGCTTCACATCTTTTCCAGCGGTGCTGGCGTGTCTTCCGCTCTGGGCTGGTCTGGGCCGTTTCCTGTTGCCCGCAGGGGCCCACCCGCCACCTCTGTCTCCCGACAGAGCACCTCACAGGTTATCCTGCAGGTAACACCCTTTCACCCCCACCCTCCTATTTCATCGGCTCCTCCGCTCACGCGTGTCCGGTTCTCCAGAATCACAGAGCGGTGTTTACCTGTGCCCCATGTGGTCCGCTCCACGCTCCCCGCCCCCTGCTCCCCAGCAAGGAATTACAAAGAAGGCCTTTCTCTTCAGCATTCTGTTTACGGGTGCCGTTCCTGTTTTAGTAGGAAGCAGGCCGGGACAGGGATTACAGAGCTCAGATCATTTAGCTTCACGGACGGATAAAAAGGACTAGAAGAAAATATTCAAAAATATTAATTACCTCCGGGATATAGGAATCCTGAAAGCATTTTTAAAACTTTGAAGAATGTCTTTATCAAACATGTAATAAATTTCCTAATCAGAAAAAATATTAACAGAAAGACAGTTTGGCTGTGGCATGTATTGACGTGTTAGCCTTGTCCTTGGGTACAAGCTCTCCAGGACCTGAAACGTTATTCCACCTGAATAAAAATCCCTAAAAGCCCTGAGGAGATGAAAGATGATGGTGAGAGGAAAACGGGAAATGACAGGACAAGAAAATACCAAGTCAGAGAAATGTCCTCATTTAGAGATACAATGGGCTGCCCTGGTGGCTCGGGGATTAGAGCGTCTGCCTCCAAGGTGGGAGACCCGGGTTCAATCCCTGGGTCGGGAAGATCCCCTGGAGAAGGAAATGGTAACCCACTCCAGTATTCTTGCCTGGAGAATCCCATGGACAGAGGAGCCTGGTAAGCTACAGTCCACGGGGTTGCAAAGAGTCGGACACAACTGAGCGACTTTACACACACACAAAGTAAGGGGGCTGGATAAGAAAGCTGTGGTACATGTACACAATGGAGTATTACTCAGCCCTTAAAAAGAATAAATTTGACTCAGTTCTAATGAGATGGATGAAACTGGAGCCGATTATACAGAGTGAAGTAAGCCAGAAAGAAAAACACCAATGCAGTATACTGACACATATATATGGAATTTAGAAAGATAGTAATGATGACCCTGTATGTGAGACAGCAAAAGAGACACAGAGGTACAGAATGGACTTTTGGCCTCTGAGGGAGAGGGTGGGGTGATTTGGGAGAATGGCATTGAAACATGTATACTATCATGTAAGAAACGAAGCACCAGTCTATGTTCGATACAGGATACAGGATGCTTGGGGCTGGTGCACAGGGTTGATCCAGAGAGATGATATGAAGTGGGAGGTGGGAGGGGGCTTTGGGATTGGGAGCTCGTGTACATCTGTGGCTGATTCATGTCAATGTATGGCAAAACCAATACAGTACTGTAACATAGAATAAAGAAAAATAAAATTAAAAAAAATAATAATAAAAGTAAAGGGGAATTGATGCAAAAAAAAAAAAACCAACCTAAAATGGGGAAAGCAGTTAAAGAAAAAAGGCCAAGAGTGGCTGATTCATGTCAATGTATGGCAAAACCAATACAGTACTGTAACATAGAATAAAGAAAAATAAAATTAAAAAAAATAATAATAAAAGTAAAGGGGAATTGATGCAAAAAAAAAAAAACCAACCTAAAATGGGGAAAGCAGTTAAAGAAAAAAGGCCAAGTGAGGAGAGCAGAGTTTAGCACAAATCCTTAGACAATGTGCAAAAGCAGATACCACAGAACTTCAGAATCCACCCAACTGCCACAGACATCTGTAAAACTGTCAGGCAGCTGACGTGAAGATCCGTGAGCATAAAGGATGAAGGAGTGTGAGTGATAACAGAGTTATTCTAGGTCAGGAGGAGCAGGCGGCGAAGGGAGAATGAAGACAGCCTGCAAGTTAAGCGGCTGCCACTCCCTAGAGTCAGGCAGCCTGCTTCACACCTGCCGCCCTGCTCTGCCTGGTCAACCAGCTTCCGGAAGGACTCAGGAGGAATACGAGTGGGCTCCAAGGAGACTGTCAAAGTGATAAGTTTGAGGTGTAGCACTTCTAAAGTTCCTCTGCCCCAGACCATATTGGGTATCAGACAAAGTCTGAAAGACAATTTGTTTGAAGGACAAATTATGAAAAATTTAAAAATATGAAATCAAGTGTCTGGCCTGAAGAAATAAGCAAATGCAGGCCTTTATGTTATTCGTTTTTAAGAGTCCCTGGTGGCGCGGTGGTAAAGTATCTGTCTGCCAAGGCAGGAGATGCACTGATTCCCTAGAGAAGGAGGTATTCTTGCCTAGGAAATCCCATGGGCAGAGGAGCCTGGTGGGCTACAGTACATGGGGTCGCAAAGAGTCAAACATGACTTAGCAACTAAACAACAATGACAAAGATAAAGCACTTTCTAAGCCACACAAGCAACATGGGCAGAAGCAGAAGACATCCTCAAAGGCACCACCTTTACTATATGCTACTGGTCATCCTGCTTTAAATCAACATTCTTATCTGTGCTAAACCACAACAAAATACATATCACAGAAGCTCATTTCACAAGACTTTAAAAGTCATTTAGTCCAAATATTCTTTTGACCGAACCCCTTGTTCAATATCCAGACTAACTGCCCAATTACTGCTTGGACACCTGCAGGCCAAGGAATCACATCTCATCTACGGACACCTCCAGCTCTAGAAAGACTGACCTTCTTATTCCAAGATGTTTGATGTTCATTCCTAAAACTGCATGCATCCACAATTTTTTGGTCACGTAGTTTCATTTTAACTAAACAGCCTTGTAGGCATCTAGCACATGTGTCCAGCAAAACTCAATATTGGATATTTTGTTTTGTCAAAGATTTTTAAGGTAATAGCTAAGAAAGTATTTTATATACCATAAACTGTATCCTCACACACAGGATCAAAAAGTACAAGTCATAGCTCTTTACTTGATATGAGTAGTACATTAATCTCACAGTAATCTCAGAGGAGCAAAGCTATCTAAGCTTTCTTGTCTTCAATGCCCAACAGTGTAAAACAGAAACCTACAAACGATTATGACTGTACCCTGTGACACGTCCATTGAGGACTACCGCTGTGCCCACAGAGCAGAATTCATATGGATAGAGAAAACCTGCAGAGAAGGGCCTGTGTGCCTGAGAACCCCAGGGAGCTCAAAGTTCTGGGTGTGGTATAAAAACAAAACCAGGCTTCACTGGGCCAGGCATCTAAGAGCCAGGCACATACTTCTCACTCCTTCCCACCTGAGATACCAGGTGTTTACCGGATCACACAATTGGGCACAAAGGCATTCTATGACCTCCTAAGAAGACTCTAAATTTCCGGGTGTTTAATAACATTTCTGGGGGGAAAAAAGTTTTATTGAGCAAATAACAAGCGATGCTGGAAGCAAGTTTTAAAAGGAAAAAAAACTACATCCACATCCTCAAACTACCTGGAACTATGCATGTTGACAGCTATTTGCTGCTGCTGCTGCTGCTGCTAAGTCGCTTCAGTCGTGTTCGACTCTGTGTGACCCCATAGACGGCAGCCCACCAGGCTTCCCCGTCCCTGGGATTCTCCAAGCAAGAACACTGGAGTGGGTTGCCATTTCCTTCTCCAACGCATGAAAGAGAAAAGTGAAAGTGAAGTTGCTCAGTCGTGTCACGGACTGCAGCCTACCAGGCTCCTCCATCCATGGGATTTTCCAGGCAAGAGTACTGGAGTGGGGTGCCATTGCCTTCTCCGGACAGCTATTTACAACTGACAAAAAGTAGCCAGACTCAGCAGCTCTTGATTGGGACAGAAATATAAAACATCATATGCAACCTGATCAAAAGAAGAAATGAACAGTGAAAGACTCATGAGGAAGTACATATTAAACCTGCTAGGAAAACTAACAGAAGAATCCAACCTTGAGTACAGAATCCTCCTCCCACCTAACCACTCACCCAGCACTCACTCTCAGTTCAGTCACTCAGTCATGTCTGACTCTCTGCGACCCCACGGACTGCATCACACCAGGCCTCCCTGTCCATCACCAACCCCCGGGGCATGCTCAAACTCATGTCCATAGACTCGGTGATGCCATCCAGCCATCTCATCCTCTGTCATCCCCTTCCCCTCCCGCCTTCAATCTTTCCCAGCATCAGGGTCTTTTCCAATGAGTCAGTTCTTTGCATCAGGTGGCCAGAGTATTGGAGTTCTCTGCAGATGGCTCACAACCCCTTGCAGGGCTGCAGACGCAGGCATGTAGTGTATTCACACACATGATTACTACCTACACTAGTTTTCCCGGGGAAGGAAACCCTTGCTCACTCCCCATGACCCTCTGAGAGCAACGCCCTCCTGGCCCAAGAGTCCCAGCAAATCATGTTACTGCCACCCACCAGCAAGCGCCCTCTCAGAACACCCACTCTGGTAAAACAAGGTAGACACAACTCCTGATATGCTTTTCAAGTAAACTTCATGTGTTTCTTTTCAGGATCAATTATTTCTGAAAATCAAATCTGCCAAAGTTCTACAGTGGCTCCAAAGGGTTTGGGGGAAGCAACTGAATTATCTGATACAAGAGTCCTCTTGAGATATGCCTATAAAGGCCTACCTGGATGAATCAACAGTGCCCTAGGTAACCAGGAGATCAAGGACCACTGTATTTATCCTTTCACATTCTCCAATTTCTGTAGCATAGCTAGGACCAAAAAAACCTTAGAAGTTAAAAAAAATATATTTAGTAAGATGACAACGCGATATCTCATTTTATACCAGGAAAGAAAAGGTGATCCCTCTGGACAATGGGTCCCGTCTTGAGAATAGCTTCTGGGGAAGAGCTACTTAACTGCTCTGTTAACTATTTACTTGGTGGTTCCCTTGGACTAAGACTTATTTCAAGTCTTCACCCAATAAAATCCAGCCCATAGAAAATTATTGCAATGCGTATTTAGCCTCTTGGTTGCAAAAAAGGCCTACAAGTCAGCCCAGGGCTGCACACTTATTGTTCCCACTGCAGGGACAACCATTTTAAGTAGGTCACAAATAGTAACGCCATGTAATTTAAAGCGTGATGACTAACAACACCTTCTAAAACGGAAGCCACTTTATTGTTATAATTTCTAAACCAGTGCAGACATACAGACTGTGATTTTTGAGGCTTTTTTTTTTACAGTAGAATTATATTTCAGCCTCCCTTTCTCCTAGCTGCAGTATTGAACTTAAATGTCTACTAGATCAGTGGGTGGAAGATCAAAGAACATTTTTTAAAATTTAACTTTACTACCCACAAGGATGTGGGAGTAATATGTCAGGGGGACTTAGATGTATGTGGCAGTGTCTTAGAGATGCTCTAACAAGACAAGGAGCGGGCTGTTCCCTTTTTTAAAGCCCCGCTCACTCTTCTTTTGCTTGGTCGACTTTACAGAGTTGGCAGGTACAATTAAAAAGTTAATCTGAATTTTAAAATGTACACGTTCTCATATGTTCTCTTTCCAGCACAGTAAAAACACTAGTCACAGCTGATAACCTGAGATTTCTCTCCTCTAGATGGCCTTTAGAAGGCTTCCTCTCAGTTGGATAAGAATGGAGTTACACCAAGAATAAACTTGATCTTTAAGAAATGGACAAATGTTAAATCTTTCCCTCCCTCCTCTCCCCCTCCAACCTCCTTACCTTCCGCCCCCAGAGGGCGTACAGATGTGAATAAAAGTATCTGAAAATCACGAGACAGTCCTCAGTCTCACTCACCAAGGAGGCAGCAGCAGCAGCAGCTGTACCCAGGGCAAGACCACATCAGTCTCTGTGCCCCAGGGTCCCCAGGCTCTCCCAGAGCCCCCAGGGTCCCCACCATATCCCCTGGGTGGCTGCGGGGAGCTCACAGCTCCCCACCCTGCTCTTCTCTTCCCTCCTGGCCACAGGCAGCCTTTCCCTCTGTCTAAACCCAGCTGTCTTCAGGGCCCAGTCCAAACGTATGCCCTTCACAGAGCTTCCCTGGAGTGCGGTGCACCCGCCAAGCTCTCCTTTTCTGAACTCTTAAGCACTGCTATGCAAATTCCATAATTTCCACCAATTACAAAATGTCTTGTGTCCTTTGCTAGTTGTTGTATTCATGTTAGCAGTTTTGTTTTCCCACTCAAACTGTAAGATTAAGGGCACACACCATAACTCATGCTTTTAAAATGTTTTCCATTGCACTGGCATGCAAGAGAACAAATAAGGCCCTAGGGGGGAAAACCCTGCTGTACCAAATCCACACAGAGCCCTGCCTCTCTGAACTGACCCACAACATCACTCCTTTGTGCACGATCTCAGGTGAGGGTGGAAGGTATATGACTGTACATGACTGCTGTGCTCCAGCCCCTTGGAAAAGACTAGATACAGTCAGAAACATGACTGGCTGTTATTCATCTGCAGAGAAAGCTAACGCCAACAGGAACACTTAGGCATGAGCTGTCGGGCACATTCCTCAAATGCCTTTGTACATACATGGAGGTGCTGCTTCTTTCTTTCCTGGATTTCATCATCCAGTGCCCTTTCTCATTTTACAGAAGGTTGTTAAGAGGATCCTTGACTCAGCTGTTTCAGTGTAATACAAGTTAGCGCCACAGGCATTTCTGTACTGAAGATCTATTAAATGTCCAAATGTCCAACCAAGCAACATCTGAAGGGTATAC
>SJYC01116428.1:0-37760 GCA_006408675.1 Madoqua kirkii
AAGAGGATCCTTGACTCAGCTGTTTCAGTGTAATACAAGTTAGCGCCACAGGCATTTCTGTACTGAAGATCTATTAAATGTCCAAATGTCCAACCAAGCAACATCCTGAAGGGTATACAAGACGTACAGTAGAGAAGCACAAACACATACACCTAAACACACTCGTGTGCACACACACACACACACACACACACACACAGAATTCTCGAGGAAGGAGCCAAGTCCCTTCCTTCCGCGTGTCCAACACCATCCCCTTTGGCACTGCAGGTACAGTGATAGCTCACAGTGTTTCAAGGCACTGCTTTGTTTACAAAATAATGAAATTTCTAGGCATAAACACTGCAAAGTACAGGAACCCTTTATAAGCAAACAATCACACAAAAGCCAAGTGCATAAAAATAAATTAATATATTTTAAGAACCAGTTTTTTTCTTCTGACTTAATTTCTGGAGAAGAGTTGATTCTCCCACACACTGTCACTGAAAAACCGTTTATTGGTTTTTAAAATCTCCTCTTGTGTTCCCTGAGGCAGGAATTAATCTGAAAGGCAACTTCTGTGTCTACATACCAGAACACCTCTGGAAGCTCGTGGTCCCCACAACCACATTAACACAAGCAAAGGACTGTAAACTTACACATGTAAAGAAAGTTACACAGAAATTCATTCTTTTGATATACAAAAGTTTGATGTGAAAGCTAATAATAATAGACATAAAAAGGATAATGTGAGAAAGATAAACACTGCTTGGCAAGTGTCTCTAGAACAAATGAACTTATGGGTGAATGAAGACAGGAATAAATGAATATGTGGATAAAGTGAGAAGTGAGGGGACAAATGACTAGTAGTATGAGCTCCTGAGAAAAGGGGAGTAAATAGAAAAGAGCCACCCGGATCAGCAGACAGGAACAGTGTAGTACCTGGAGGGGGCAGGTGGGCTTGGGCAAAGGTGCCAGCTTGGGGCGGAGGAAACATATATTAAAAATTCAGAGGAGACACAAAGTGAGCTGAATTCTTCCATGCAGGAGATCATCAAGCAAAACCTAATTTCCTAGTTCTTTTCTGCCAAATAACCTTTCATTAAGCTTTCAAGATACAAAACATGCTCTACTTACTGGCTCCCAATCATGTTATTTCTTTTGTAACCACGTCTGGCAGAAGCCTCCGCCCTACCCCAATCCTATCTGTCCTTTAAGGCCTAACTCAACGCAAATCCAAATAACTCTTTCTTCTTTGGGAAACCAGAAAACAGTCAGCTTTGAAAGACGCACTACAAACAGGGACAGAAATAGATAAAGGGAGGAGATGGAAGTAGGCTCAGAGCTTGGAAAGAAACTAACATTACAGATTTCCTCGGTTGTGATCTGAAGAAAGATGAAAACCAGGTCTCTCAATCACAGGCTGCCCTAAGGGGGTAAAAGCCTTTATATTTCCTTCAAGAAGGCTGGCTTTTGATTTCTGGAACCACTGGAGGCAGTGGGGTGGGCACTCTTTCCTCTGCCCTCCCATCTTAGGTTTCATTAGCTCTCCTTTTGGCTACTGGGGCACCTGGTGCATGTTTATTTAGGATATATTCAAAAGTAGGTTCCATTTTTTAAATTAATTTCTCTAGCATTCAGCCTGTAAGATGGGACAGGTTATAGCTTGAGAACATTGTCACTGCCACAATTCCAAAGAAAATATCACGCTGAGACTCTGGGCTACTCCTGGTGAAACAACGGTGGAGGGGAAGGTAAAATTAGTGACACCAGTGCAATGACGCAGAGAGGAAGAGAAAAGGAAGAAATGCCAAGCGGTAGCCAGGCAATGCGCTGCAAACCATTGCTTCACGGCCCACCCACTTCCACACCCACTGAAAGTGCTGTTCTTGGGGACGAAAAAAAACAGCTTGAGATGGCAACAGAAGAGCTGATGCCAAATCATCCTTACCTCTGAGCCAAGATGCTAACCTCACAGTTCACGACCGCTACTGAGACCGGGACCATCGGAGAAGCTTTGACTCAGATTCCCCTGACTCCAACACCACCTCCCTGAATCCCCAGAGGCTCTCCCAGGCTACACCTGCTTTAAAAAGCGTCTCAGTTGCTGGCCTCTGTTCCCTTCATGCATTTGTTGGAGACCAGCCTAAACTGACATCGATGAGTTAGTGAGATGTTGCCAAGTAATAAGCAGGCAGAAACATTAAGTTACTGAACTTTAATAAAATGACAGCTTAGAATTTAAAGACAAAAACCAGCTTTTTCTATCACATGCAGAAAAGGACTATAGCTGGTTAAAAGATCCACAGCATCTCTCTGATCTCTTACCTCTTTATTTTGCTATCAACTGCTATATAACGGATGGCAGTGACCCCTGGATTATACCAAACTCTAGATAAAACAATTTACACATACAGGATTATCTGCTACATAGTCCCAAACCCCCCAACCATTCCCATGACTTCAGATTTTGCTATCATAGAAGATTTCCCAACTCTGACCTGCTAGCCCATCCCCTCATCTGTGTGCCCAATATAACGTAAACTTCATGACAGTAGCACCTGGTCTGTCTAGTGTCTTTCCGACTCCAGAGCTTGAGAGAAAGCTCCCAGGAGCTTAGAAAGCATCAACTGAATGAACATACTCTGATGAAGTCTCAGATGCAACTTACAAAATATTTTAATTCCACCCAAAACTACTGCCTGTGTCTTTCTTGGTATTGCTGCTGCTCCTCTGGTTTCTAAAGAATCTTCATTTATGTCTCCTTCATCACCTCTATTCAGACAGTCCACCATCTAGGAAATTTTCTTTAGAAACTACATTGTTGAATTTAAAAGAAATACACACACACACACACACACACACACACACACACACACACAACACACAACCCCGCCCAGTCCTCTTCACCTCTGCCACTGCCCTATTTCAAGCTGGATATCGTCCGCCCTGTTTTGGCAATCTTGTGTAAGCTGGTCTTTTTGCATTCAGTTTTTGCATACTAATTAGAGACTAAAAGTCTCCTTTGCTCAAAGCTATATATACTTCTCCATTACCCACCTACTTTTCAAAGTAAAATTATGCTTTTATGGGGAACCATTCAAAGTCTGACTTTGCAACCTACCTTACCCACCAAGCTGGCCTCCTCACTGCCCTGCCAGCTAATGTCTATATTCACCTTTCACCCACTTTTAACCATCTAGTCCACTAACAATGCAGATTCCACAAGGGCAGGGACTCGACACTGCTTTATCCTAAGCACTGAGAATAAGGCTGAAACGTATCAGACCCTCAAAATGTATCTGCTAGACGAATGAATTAGTTACTGTAAGAAAAAGAGAAACACAGAAGGGAAGAGGTAGCATGCCATGCCTACTGAAATCCGCCCATGAGGACGTTCACCACTCAGGTCCGTCCCCACCTTCACGGGCCATTTCTTCCCTCACTGGTTGCTCTGGTCACACTGTTCTGCACAATTCAGCTCATTCCAAGTGTCCAGTGAGGAGCCGGGGCCAGGTGTGTGCCGGGCTCTGTGCTGGGCTCTGGCGGTGTGGTGACCCCACCAGACAGGGCCTCTGCCTAAGCTGATCTTCATCAGGGAAGGCTTCTCAGAGGAGGGGCCCGCTAAGGGGGGTTGTGCAGGGCGAGTGTGAGTCGGGCAAGCGGCAGGGCGGAGTTCGGAAGCAAGCAGAACAGGCAGAAGGGCCGGAAGCAGAGGGAACAGGGGAGTGAAGGGCCGGAAGCAGAGGGAACAGGCGGGTGAAGGGCCGGAAACAGAGGGAACAGGGGAGTGAAGGGCCGGAAGCAGAGGGAACAGGGGAGTGAAGGGCCGGAAGCAGGGGGAAGAGCGCAGGTGAAGGGCTGGAAGCAGGGGGAAGAACCAGGTGAAGGACAGGAAACAGAGGGAACAGGCGGGTGAAGGGCCGGAAACAGAGGGAACAGGGGAGTGAAGGGCCGGAAGCAGAGGGAACAGGGGAGTGAAGGGCCGGAAGCAGGGGGAAGAGCGCAGGTGAAGGGCTGGAAGCAGGGGGAAGAACCAGGTGAAGGACAGGAAACAGAGGGAACAGGCGGGTGAAGGGCCGGAAACAGAGGGAACAGGGGAGTGAAGGGCCGGAAGCAGAGGGAACAGGGGAGTGAAGGGCCGGAAGCAGGGGGAAGAGCGCAGGTGAAGGGCTGGAAGCAGGGGGAAGAACCAGGTGAAGGACAGGAAACAGAGGGAACAGGCGGGTGAAGGGCCGGAAACAGAGGGAACAGGGGAGTGAAGGGCCGGAAGCAGAGGGAACAGGGGAGTGAAGGGCCGGAAGCAGGGGGAAGAGCGCAGGTGAAGGGCTGGAAGCAGGGGGAAGAACCAGGTGAAGGACAGGAAACAGAGGGAACAGGCGGGTGAAGGGCCGGAAACAGAGGGAACAGGGGAGTGAAGGGCCGGAAGCAGAGGGAACAGGGGAGTGAAGGGCCGGAAGCAGGGGGAAGAGCGCAGGTGAAGGGCTGGAAGCAGGGGGAAGAACCAGGTGAAGGACAGGAAACAGAGGGAACAGGCGGGTGAAGGGCCGGAAACAGAGGGAACAGGGGAGTGAAGGGCCGGAAGCAGAGGGAACAGGGGAGTGAAGGGCCGGAAGCAGGGGGAAGAGCGCAGGTGAAGGGCTGGAAGCAGGGGGAAGAACCAGGTGAAGGACAGGAAACAGAGGGAACAGGCGGGTGAAGGGCCGGAAACAGAGGGAACAGGGGAGTGAAGGGCCGGAAGCAGAGGGAACAGGGGAGTGAAGGGCCGGAAGCAGAGGGAACAGGCGGGTGAAGGGCCGGAAACAGAGGAAACAGGGGAGTGAAGGGCCGGAAGCAGAGGGAACAGGCGGGTGAAGGGCCAGAAACAGGGGGAAGAGTGCAGGTGAAGGGCCGGAAGCAGAGAGAACAGGCGGGTGAAGGGCCGGAAGGAGAGCCGGACGTTCTTCGAACCAGAGTCTGACGGGCCCGCGGCCGCCACCTCTGGGTGACCCTTACCCAAGCTAAGAAGAAAAGCACCAACCATCAAAAGAGATATGAAAAGGAAGCAAGGAAGGGGTGCAGGAAAGGGCCTATGTGTCCATTCTGTCTCTCGTGTAGAGAATAAACTCCTTATTAAAAAGGCAGAGGATACACTCCTCATGTCTCTTTGCTGAAAAGACGCATTGTTCAAAAAGTTGACTAGAAACTCTGATTCCTCATGCCCCTCCCATCCCAAAGGAAAGGAAAAGAGTAATCTTAAAATGTAGCCATTAAACAGAGACCATAAACAATTTTAAGTGCAGATTTAGTCAACCATATGAACCTGAAGTTTTTATTTTTCCGTTTGAGACTCTGAACTTCCTTTGCTAAACAGCCAAGATTTCTGAACTGGACTCCTCTCAGAATCCACGGCCCTGTAAATCCTTGAAATTACCAGGCAATTTGTAAAGTTTAAGGAATAAGCTAAAGAAATAGTTCAAACTGGTTTTGATTTCCCTTCCTTTTTTGCTTCAAATTAATTAGTTTTCTAAGTATGGCTTAGAAAAGGCATGGATTTTAACCAGACGCTTTTTTGCTGTTGTTCAGTCATCAAGTTGCGTCCAACTTTGCAACTCCATGGACTGCAGCACGCCAGGCTTCTCTGTCCTCCACTGTCTTTCAAACTCATGTCCATCAAGTCGGTGATGCCATCCAACCATCTCATCCTGTCATCCCCTCCTTGTCCTGCTTTCATTCTTTCCAAGCATCAAGGTATCCTTCCAATGAGTCAGCTCTTCACATCAGGTGGCCAAAGTATCCGAGCTTCCAATGAATATTCAGGTGTTTTTTTTTCGTAAAGTACATTAAGAAGAGCCACCCAGCGTGGTCTCATATATTACCTTTAAATACTGTCCTTCCTTCAAACAATAGCATTCACTCTGGATCATGATCAGGAAGACAGCACTGAGAAAAACCACAAATGCCATCCTGGGGAGAAATTCTTCATACCCTGTCTCCAGCCTGCTACACAGGAGAGGGAAATAAAACCCTGCTAACCTTTCCTTGTGAGGATGGTGCTAATGCAAATTTCCTGAGTAATGTTACTACCTTGCATTAAATGATGTTTTCCTCCAGTAAAAACAACTCTCATTATTAATCTCACTTATTACTCATTTCCTCTTTCATAAAATAGCAAAACCTGAATTCCATGAGGACTAGAAAAGAAAGCGTCATAAAGCACAGAAGCTCCCCTTTTCCTAAAATAGGGGCCTCATCTGGAATCTCAGCTCTTGACTTTGAAAAGTAAGAAATACAATAAAGTGCTGTTTTTTTCTAATTACAAGTAGTACACCATACATTTCCCAAATGTACCACTTCTTTTGAGATGTTCTTAATATGGAATGTTACTCTGGAAAAACTCTGAAAACCCCATTAATTCCACAACCAGAAAACAACAAAACGAGGACCTAACATTTTGGGGTGGTATGATCAACAACCTCCCCGTACACCTTGTCTGTCAGCGTCTCTCTCTCTCAGGCTCCTAAGGGGCAAGTATTTTTCAACATAAACACAACACGACACAACTAAAAACGCATCCAGCTTTGATCTGTCACTGTTTGGAAGAAACGCAAAGACCTTGTATGCATGCATGCTAATAAGACTGCCGTAGTTCATATCTAAACTAGTATTTTGATGTTTAACAAAGCCCACTCTCCATTCCCAGAAGGAAGAGAAAGAAACACCCCATATTGACCGTCAGATCCACTGGCCTCTCTCCACCCATTCACAGACACGTGCTGATCGCCCCTGGTGTGAGGCCAGACACCACACAGTACGAAGGCTGACAGGATCGCCCTTTTTCTTCCCCAAGTCCTAGCTCTTCAGAGCTTGGTGATCCTGACTGGGCACCTGCTGGGAACACAGCAGTAACGATAAAGCAAGCCCCTGCCCTCACAGAGCTTTCGCTATCCTGGGGAGACGTAAAAGAGACAAACACCGAGTGCCGGGCACTGACACTTGTAGAATGAGGTGGCTGGGTTAGATACCCCCAAACCCTCCTCCCAAGTGGAGGAATCTATGCCTGTAACAGTGAAAGTCAACAAAGAGAAACGATGGTAATAATGTCTCATTCTGAAGTTTTGTAAGATGTTAAACCATCCTTCCTAAAACTAAAAATCAAAGACTTCCAAAGAAGAGCAGTGCCATTACAAAGCCTGTCTGTACTACGAAAGCAAGTCCTCCTTCGAGATGAAAACCTAAAATCCTGCTGTTAAAGGGAAAACTCACTGCAGTTAAAGGGAAAATCTGATCTTCCTATCAAAGACTACGCTATTCTTTAAACTCAGAAGCTAGTAATTTAGAGAGGAACACTGGCCACCAAGCCTCACCATACACAACCACAGCTGACGACTGAGCTGCTCACAACATGGGCTCAGAGCCGAGCTGGCAGACGGACCACAGACAAGCCTGGGCAGACACACTGCCCTCCAGGCCAAGATTCACAGAGGACAGACATGGTTCATTTGCAGCCTGTACACTTTACATTCTGTTATCCGTCATACAAACCTAGCTGAGGCTAAAAGCAATCAGATGGAAATGAGGGGCCACCAGGTCAGCTCTCCTCTGAAATGTTCCCTGCAGCATGGTGTTTACTGGCAACCTCAAGGGTAAAAGTCTTACACAGAAAGACTGACCTTTCAGAAAGAACCAGACAAGGACTAAGAAATGATATTCATAAAGAGTTAGAATCATACATATTTTCCAGGCTGGTGAAACTGTGAGAACACAAAGGATCACTGGCTATCAACATGGGTGCATCAGATGATTTTTCAATGATATAGTCAGACACTTTCTGATTGAGTCAATTTAAGAAACACGCATCTGAATAATAAAATTATCTTTAGGAAATTTGTTTGGCAAATTAAATAAAATTGTCTGGCAGAATTCATTAAAAAAATCTACTTTAAAGAATAAATAACAATAACAAAATTAGCATATAAATTGTTTTATGGAAAGTAGCCTCTATAATACTTTTAGGTTTCTTAAAACAGCATGTAATTATAACAAATTTGAGCACATCTCCTACAATCTAGTTTACCTATTTAAGCATAAGCATAATAAACCTTATTCCTCCAAATAATCTCTCCAGCCCCCAACTTCCACTCATATGCACCAACGGTGACTGACTTCATGAGCCACAAGGCTTAAACGGAGTTCTAGAATTCTACGAAATGTATCAATGCTCAAACCAGACTCTCTCAGACTTTGAGATGACAGATGAATGAACAGAACCTAAATTCTGTTATTTTATGTCTGTACGCATGTATGTAGCACTACGAAATAAAAATGACTATCTTCCTGTGAAAATTCACTCAGTAGTATTTGTGATTTAGAATAAAATCAATGAGCAGCTCCTGGCTTTGTTATTACTTTAGAAACAGGCCCAAGAGGCTGAAGACTTTTATTTGGATATAGTTGATTAAAGTGACTGCTATAAACACACTATTATTGGAATATTTACACAGAATCATAAGGACCTGGAGGTGGCAAGGAACTTAGAAATTACCATTCTTATACTACACATGAGGAGACGTCTTCTGCAGTAGGAGACGTCACATCATTCACACTCTAGTCCTCCACTCACTGGGAAATCAGAGGCAAGGGGCCTACCTGCCCTGCTCCTTGGCATGCTTCTTCTTTTTGCCCTAAAATGAAGACAATAATGGTACCTAGATCATGGGATTACTGCAAGAAGCAAATGAACTATATATTTAATATAGTTAATATATATATATAAATATATATATTTAAACACTAGAACCATGGTTGGTATATAATAAGAATTCAAAAATACTAGGAATTATGTCATCAACTGTATTTATCAGTGGATATAGCTACAGACCAGTGACTATCAGTAAATAGTAGCTATTTACCAAAACTAAGGACTCATTAAGAGCTGGCCTGACAGGAGGACAATCATCAAAGCCCTCTGGGCTCCTCAACTTTGATTATCAAGGGACTGCATTCACTTCTGGGGACACACTTCATAGAGGTGATGGCAATACAGTTTATCCCCGGAGAAGGATAAGCAGGATGCTAGGATATAAAAATAATGTGACATATACAGAGATGAGAAGTTGGGGGTATTTTGCCCTAAAAGATAACTTGGCTGAATCATAAAATAATTCTTCAAATATCAGAAAGGTCATCAAATATATAAGGGATCAGAGATTTATTATCTGTTTCTCCAAGTACAAATTTGGCTGGAGAATAAACTTTTAAAGAATATAAGATTTCTGAAAACAATGAGTAGTCTTTCAACATGAATGTTGACATAAAAAAAAGAAGCTGCCTTTCAAATAACCAGAGATGGTTATGCGGAGTGAGCTGTTGGACCAAATGACATTAAAGCTTCTCAAAACAGCAGAATGTTAGATCTTTAAAGGGCCTTCAAAGTTATCTGGCCTAGTGGCTCACAGTCCATCAGAATAATCTGGAGAGTGTTAAGAACAATCCCAGTGCCAACCCAGAGCAAGCAGAACCAGGTCTTTCTGAAGTGAGCTGGCACCACTTCGTTAGTTTGCTTTGTGTTCTGTTTATAATTCCCCCTGATGCAACCCGGCAGCCAGAGTTGAGAAACACTATTAACTCCCAAATGGGAAAATTAGGGCTCAGTTAGAAAACGATGGAGCCCTCATTATTGAGATCAACAGGGCTGGTCTAACATGCTTTAGTGCATACAGCTGCTTCTTCTGGGGACACAATCCACCAGGTGATATATCTGAATCCATATAGTATTCCATACTATAAAGGGTACCTGCCACACATACCGCAAATTAAATTTTGAAAATTTAAATTCTGTCACAGATTAAACAGTAACATGAATAGATCTGAATGACAAAAAGGCACCTTTCTCACAGCTCCCAAATGAAAACTTATTGGGGAGGGCTGCATGAGAGACATATGAACGTGACAGGATTTAGGGTTAGCCTTTCGTGATCTAATCATTTCCCAGAAATGGTTTTCTTGGGCTGCTAAAAAGCAGACAATATTCAGCTCTACTCAAAACAAGAACTCTGACCATCCCCTTATCCCTGCCCCTCCCCCAAAAAAGTGTTCTATGAGAAATGCTAGCCATTTTTTTCTAAAATTGTGTATTTTAATGTATTTGAAAGATGACAACTGGGCTTCCCAGGTGGCTCAATGGTAAGAACCCATTGGTTGGTAAAGAATGGTAAAGAATCCATTTGATCCCAGGATAGGGAAGTTCCTTTGGAGAAGAAAATGGCAACCCACTCCAGTAATTTTGCCTGGGAAATCCCACGGACAGAAGAACCTGGTGGGCTATGATCCATGGGGTCACAAACAGTCAGACGTGACTGAGCAACTAAGCAGATCCACAAGCTGAAAACTACCCTGAGAATCAATATTTTTTTCCTTTTAAGAAGGTCTTTAGATACCTAGATATCACAGATTATTGAGAACAGCTCAATCTAAATGCTGGTTTTATCTGGTGATTCAAGAAATTCAATTTTCAAAAATCCCTTTGCAAGGCATATATGGAAAACCAGGAAAAATTCAAATGGATGAAAATTTAGTGACAAATATCTTTAAGAAAGAAATACTAGGCAATTGAAAAATTCATTTAAATTGAAAACTATATTCAGTTATAAACAGTAACAAAGAGGCACATGATTCTCCTCAGAAATAAAAGCTTTAGGCAATAAACAAATCTGTGTAGAAGAAAGAAGGCGAAGATATAAAAGGAAAAAATGGGTGTTCCTATGCCTAATTATTAGTTATAGGCTCACTGTTGAAATACCATGAGTATTTAAAGAAACAAAGGGCTGGGCTAACCTGGAAAACATCAAATGTAAATACAATGCATTTGTTTGAAATTTATGGAACCATAAAGTTTGAACTCTACGGAACACATAAAAACATCTGTGCTTTATTATAGGGTTGAAATGAAGAAGAGGACTAGATGCTTTGAAATCTATTTATTTTTAAAAAATATTTATTTTTGGCTGTGTCGGGTCTTGGTGGCAGCTCATGGGCTTCTCTCCAGTTGTGAGGCGTGGGTTCTCAAGCAGTCCTGATCTTGGTAGCTGAGGCATGTGGAATCTTAGTTCCCTCACCAGGTATTGAACCCATGTCCCCTACACTGGAAGATGGATTCTTAACCACTGGATTGACAGGGAAGACCTGAAAGTTATTTTTTTAACTTTCATTTTTCATGTGTCTAATGACCTACAGATAAGAGGTTCATTTTACAAATACAGCATCTTGCACTATTAATAAACATGGTCACAGAACTCTTTTAAGTTATTCCATTTTTATTACTAAAAATGTAAACCAAGTACTTTTAAAGAATATAAGAGATGAGATGAAGTCAATGCTATCAGTTAATTTTAGAACATAGGTTCTTTCCAAAAGAAATTTCAAGACACCATTCATGTTGTAACATCAAATCTGGGATAACAGACAGAGAAACGAAAGGGCAGGTTGTAAGCTCTGAGTCAAAGAAGGAAGTATCGGGGAGGCGGCCAGCTCTCGGGGCCCTCAGGCCACGGCCAGCTGCGGGCCAGGCTGTTCTGCGTGCCGACTCCTGGTTCTCCGCACAGTGGGCCCCGCTGGCCTGTCCTCTGCTCCCAGCTCCGATCTCTGACGGCTTCTGCCGCGCTCACTCGGCCTGGGCCCCCTACACGGCTGCTGCCAGGACCAGGTTCTGGCAACTCAGGTTCTGGCAACTCACTCCTGGTCTCCTCAGAACCTGACTCCAGCTGCATCCCTTTCTTCCACTTCACAATCCTTCTCAATTCTGACGGCTTGCAGTGACCTTCTCCGGCTACTAAGACAGAAATGCCTTGCCTTTTCCCCTGTAAAATTCTCAAGTAGAGTGCAGTACACCTCGAGTCCTATTTTTCAGGGTCTCTTTTAGCAACCAAATCACTGAACTCCTATTAAAGCAGGGAGAGGCCAACTGAGTGACCCTGAACAAGCCTCAATTCTTTTTTGAGCCAATCCTTAAGAGTTCTTCGGCTTTCTCATCTAAAGATGCAGGAATATCAGGCGAGACCACCTTTTAACATTAGAAGGTGAAGTCGCTCCATTGTGTCCGACTCTTTGCAACTCCACAGACTGACTCAGGGCTCGAACTTGGGCTTCCCACACTGCAGGCAGACTCTTTACCATCTGAGCCACAGGGAAGTTTCTTTTAAACACTACCTCCAGCTCTAAATAAAAGGGCTCTGTATTCCTGGTGGCTCAGTGGTAAAGAATCTGCCTGCCAATGCAAAAGATGTGGATTCAATCCCTGGTCCAAGAAGATCTCCTGGAGAAGGAAATTGCAACCCACTCCAGTATTTTTGTCTGGGAAATCCCAAGGACAGAGGAGCCTGGCAGGCTACAGCCCATGGGGCTGCAAGGAGTCAGGCATGACTGAGCAACTAAGCAACAACAAAAATTGCTGACTTCAGAGAAACGGCCCTACCAGACACCCGAGTCCCAGGAGTCGCCCAGAAACCCTCTCACTCATGTACCCCCAGAACCAATGAACAAATTACTCTCCTCCATCCCCGCTGTTCTGTCTCCGACTCCTCCTGATTTTGCTCAGTCGTCACTTCCACCTCCCCTGTGAAGCTGGTCATAACGCGCCCACACCTTTGGGGTGGGACCCCACCTCCCGTGGGGTCCAGCTCTCCTGCTTGCCCCACCCCCACCCACAGTGTCTCCTGAGTGTGAACAAAAGCTGAGATGCTCCTCAGAGCAGAGGCCTGACTCCACCTTCTAGAAAGATGTTCTGCACAGTGAACAACGAACAAAGGAATGAAAGGAAGAGTGAAAGCTCAGAAAAAGGTTCAGACTCAAATACACGAAAGAATGTGTTCTGTTCTCTGTTAAATCTTAGAAGACACTGGGCAGAAAGTAGATAAGAACAAGTTAGGAAAGGGGAAAGACTTATAGGTGCTAGTGATAAGCCAGAGGATGTGCTAAAAAGTGACCCTGAACAAGCCTCAATTCTTTTTTGAGCCAATCCTTAAGAGTTCTTCGGCTTTCTCATCTAAAGATGCAGGAATATCAGGCGAGACCACCTTTTAACATTAGAAGGTGAAGTCGCTCCATTGTGTCCGACTCTTTGCAACTCCACAGACTGACTCAGGGCTCGAACTTGGGCTTCCCACACTGCAGGCAGACTCTTTACCATCTGAGCCACAGGGAAGTTTCTTTTAAACACTACCTCCAGCTCTAAATAAAAGGGCTCTGTATTCCTGGTGGCTCAGTGGTAAAGAATCTGCCTGCCAATGCAAAAGATGTGGATTCAATCCCTGGTCCAAGAAGATCTCCTGGAGAAGGAAATTGCAACCCACTCCAGTATTTTTGTCTGGGAAATCCCAAGGACAGAGGAGCCTGGCAGGCTACAGCCCATGGGGCTGCAAGGAGTCAGGCATGACTGAGCAACTAAGCAACAACAAAAATTGCTGACTTCAGAGAAACGGCCCTACCAGACACCCGAGTCCCAGGAGTCGCCCAGAAACCCTCTCACTCATGTACCCCCAGAACCAATGAACAAATTACTCTCCTCCATCCCCGCTGTTCTGTCTCCGACTCCTCCTGATTTTGCTCAGTCGTCACTTCCACCTCCCCTGTGAAGCTGGTCATAACGCGCCCACACCTTTGGGGTGGGACCCCACCTCCCGTGGGGTCCAGCTCTCCTGCTTGCCCCACCCCCACCCACAGTGTCTCCTGAGTGTGAACAAAAGCTGAGATGCTCCTCAGAGCAGAGGCCTGACTCCACCTTCTAGAAAGATGTTCTGCACAGTGAACAACGAACAAAGGAATGAAAGGAAGAGTGAAAGCTCAGAAAAAGGTTCAGACTCAAATACACGAAAGAATGTGTTCTGTTCTCTGTTAAATCTTAGAAGACACTGGGCAGAAAGTAGATAAGAACAAGTTAGGAAGGGGAAAGACTTATAGGTGCTAGTGATAAGCCAGAGGATGTGCTAAACATTTTGACATATGCAATCTAACTTAATCCTGTAACAACTGTTCAAAGGAGGAAATGTCATCTCCATGTTACAGTTGGAGACAGGAGCCTCAGATTATGCTTCACTAATCTGTCCAACAAGCGGCAGGGTCAGAGTTGACTGTTCTTTCCCCGGGGCTAGCGACTGTCGTGATCCACCTGCAGAACAGGGCTCACTGCAGCTCGCCAATTTGATCTGATATTAAACTTCTAGAATTTGAGAAACTAAGATATCCGGAATAACTCCACAAACCCTGGAACTGTGCTGCTCAGTGTATCGACTCTACACTTACATGTTGGCACTTGCTATATATAGCGGCACCTTTAAAATAAAATATCCTAAAATTCAATCTTGTGCTAAAATTACCTAGCAGCATTAGCAGCTCAGTAAATGTTGGAATGCCCCCTCTCATCTACTTTAAGTTCTCCGGAGATTACAATATAACAATATGGGCTTCAAAGCATTGCACCTGGAGAAGGAAATGGCAACCCACTCCAGTGTTTCTGCCTGGAGAATCTCAGGGACGAGGGAGCCTGGTGGGCTGCTGTCCATGGAGTCGCACAGAGTTGGACACGACTGAAGCGACTTAGCAGCAGCAGTAGAAGCAAGCATTGCACCTAACTTAATCATAAACGGCAAATGTTCTGACATCCAGTTACCAATGATGAAACAGTGAAGACTGCAAATAGAAGAAAAAAGCAGGTGGAGTCCCAAAGGAAAACGTGAAACTTAAACAAAATCTCAATGATTTCAAAAAATAGGTCAACCAGTATGATATATTTAAACAAAAGTGTTATGGGAAAAAAGGATAAATAATCTGTAAAGACATTATCAAGAGTCAAGTGAGGAAAATGCGCTTTCAACATGATCACTTCTTTCCTTGGAAAGCTTTGGTGATTCACCTTTGAGCAGCCTATTAATAGGGAAGATATGAAAGAGAATTACAAATGCAAGAGAACAGAAGAGTCTTTCAGCTCTTATCCTCACTCTTGGAATGGTCTTCCTATATCCCAAGCACACACTTACTTTTCATATTGCATCCTATTCCACCTCCCGTCCTTTTAGAAACCCCGCATTGCTCACAATCGCACAGACAGACGGGCCTGAAATCCACGGCAGGGACCTGTGTGTGCTGTGCTTCGCCGCATTTGACTCTTTGCGACCCCATGGACTGTAGCCTGCAAGGCTCCTCTGTCCATGGGGATTCTCCAGGCCAGAATACTGGAGTGGGTTGCCATGCCCTCCTCCAGGGGATCTTCCCAACCCAGGGACTGAACCCAGGTCTTCTGCTCTGCAGGTGGATTCTTTATGGTCTGAGCCACCACCTCAACACAGTTCAATCAGGATGGTCAGGCTTAGAGCTCCAGCACACTAAGAACCACAGGCTCCGGTGCAAGCGTGGGAAAAACAAAACAAGGCTTTATAACCAAGTAGCTGATGTCATAACCAAATTAAGGATACAGGCACATCTTTGAAAATATGCAGTCATGTACATATATATCTCCACATATTCTATCTTATGCTATACCTAAATATAGATGGCTTTTGTTAAGATGTCCATGAACTCTGGCTCCCATCTTAACTGAGGTGGGCCACCACTACCCAGGGGTCAAGAAGCATTTGACCTCTCTCCTATTTATGACTCTAGGCCTGGAGAGCCAAGCTGGTGCCCTACTCCAGGGTTTAATTCTTCTAACGGAAATTATCAGACTTGCTTGTTTCTGACTAATTGACAATTTAGGCCTTTTGGTTTATCTCCCATGAAGACAAAGAGCCAGCCTAGAATTATAAGCTAGAGTCATTAAGTTCGTCATTCTCCAAATCAAGAATCATGTTCCAAGGGATTAAAGATGCTTCCAAGAGCAGAGTCAGGCCCTGTTCTTTCCACTAAGTCATATGATCTTGAACACTTTCTCTTAGCCTTAGAGATACCATTTTATTTCTTAATAATTTCTACTGAATAGCAAGCTGCTTCTAAAAACTGCCATATATACTTCTGTGTATTCTATGGAAAATAAATCTTTAAATATTTAACTCAGAAAGTGAAGTTCCCTGCCCCCCAACACTACTATCATTAAACACCTTATTATCTAATCTCTAAGATTCATACATACATACAAAATTTAACAGAAATGGCATCATTTGTTATTTCATGTTATATTGGGGGTTTTCCCCATTTGCTCCTAGAAGATAACAAAGTATTAATATTTTATCAAGTGCTTTATATGGGCTTTCACATTTAATCTTCTAGCCAGTCCATAAGTTGACACTATTATTATTCCCAACTCACAAATGAGGAAACTGATGAACAGAGAGAGGAGGAATAGTTCTTTCCCAGGGTCACAAAATTCACATGAACTGCTGGAGATGGGATGAGAGGCCAGGCAGCCCAGGTGGGGTCACACTCGGCACCCCTTTCAGCGCTGTGAAAACCGCATCAAGGACACGTCACACTATGCAGTTCTTTTTAATAACTCTTAATTATATGAATATAACATAATTAATCTCTGAGGGATGGACAGCTGTGTTGTTTTTAATTTCTTGCTCTTGTAAACAATGCTGCAATTAGTATTCTTGCATATGTATCTCTGTACACTTAAGTATCCAGCATCCTTTTTATTTTGAAATATTTTAGACTTACAAAAAAGTTATACAAATGGTACAGAGCTCCTGTATACCCTTCACCCAGCCTTCTCTTAATGTTAACATCTTATATAACTGTACTATAATTATCAAAACCAGGAAATTAACATGGGTACTGTATTATTAACTAAACTACAGATCCTATTTGAATTTCACTGGTTTTTCATTACTGCCCTTTTCTATTCCAAGATCCTCTGCTCTATTTAGCAGTGGTGTTCTCTTGGTCTCCTCCAGCCTGTGATAGCTGGTCCATCTTTTATGGGCATGACACTCCAAGGAGGGCTGGTCGGCTGTAGCGTGGAATATTCCTCAGTAGGAGTTTGGTCAGTGTTTCCTACGTTCACAGCGAGTTCAGGCATCTCGGGAAGGACAGCACAGATGTGACGCTGTGTCCTTCGCAGTATGTCACATCACAGGTTTTGTGACATCCGCGTCTTACCACTGGCAAGGTGAACCCTGATCACTTGGTCAAGGTGCTATGTGCTGGTGTCTACACTGCGGAGTTCCTGTTTTGCCCTTTGTAGTTAATACCTGGGAGAGACAATTTGAGACTATGCAAATACCCTGTTTCTCCTCCAACTTTCACCCATAAACTTGAGCAACCATCAGTGATTCTCGTGTGCAACATCACTGTGGTATTTGCCTAATGAGGATATTCAGTTTCCCTCTTTGCTGTTACAGGCATTAACTGAAATTCTTCTGTAAGCGAAAGCTGCCGCTTCTGCACCATTTAAATACATTTGGTGGACATTCCTTTTGCTCTATGGGGCATAATCGGAGACTACCACTTCTTGCTCTGACTGCCCAGGGCTGGCCACTCAGAGCCCCTCCAGGTGGCTGGAGTGCCCTTTTGACAGGCACCCAAGATGTTCTGTGACTCTTGTATTTTCCCTGCCTGAGACGGACAGCCAAATACTTCTTCAGAGGAAGTAAGTGGTATTTAAAAACCAAGGTTTAGCTGCAAGACTAGTCATGGCTACTGGGGCTCACTGCTTCTAGAACCCCTTAGCAGGCAGAGCTAGGAAATCTCTAACTCATGCCGACACGTCAGCTGCCTCTCTGCATCCGTCTATACATTAAAATCTATAGTAGTCAGGTACAGATGTGAGAGCTGGACCATAATAAAGGCTGAGTGCTGAAGAACTGACGCTTTTGAATTGTGATGCTGGAGAACACTCTTGAGAGTCCCTTGGACTGCAAGGGGATCAAACTAGTCCATCCTAAAGGAAATCGACCCTGAATAGTCATTGGAAAGACTGATGTTGAAGCTCCAATACTTTGGCCAACTGATGCGAAGAACCAACTCATTGGAAAAGACTCTGATGCTGAGAAAGACTGAAAGCTAAAGGAGAAGGTGGTGGACATGAATTTGAGCAAACTCCATGAGATAGTGAAGGACAGGGAAGCCTGGTGTGCTGCAGTCTATGGGGCTGCAAACCACTGGACACAACTTGGCGAAGAATAGATCTTACCTGGCTCTTACCATATCTACTGTATTTGCTTATGTGTTAATCTTAGTATATGCAGAGAGTTATAGTCTCAGCTACCAGCTCTTAGCCTCCTCTGCTCACAGGAAATAATGTGAAGATTTATTGACTTCTTAAGATTGGGAATTTCTCCTCAAATGCAAATATTGCCAAATAATTCTCACTTTTTAATAATAACATAAAACACACCATAAATCTGAGTTTGGCCTTTTCATAAAAATATAGGTGGGTACCTTTAGGAGTACTAACACCACTTAATAGAAGGATCTTTAAGCTTTTAACTCAATAGTACAAACAAGGAAAATATAAGAACCTCCACGATCTGTGTAGGGGAGTTTCCAAAGGTTTGGTTTGACATGTTTTTAACTGAGTTTTTCCTAAAGAAAAACATGAAACTGATGTGGTGGAGGGGAAAAAAAAAGTGTATATATATATATATATTATATATATATATATCTCGTCAAAGTCAATAGTAATGTGGAAATATGAAGAGGAAGAAATCAGTGAAGCAGTGTCGATCTCTTAGAGCTATCAGAAAATACACTGAAGCAGAAAATGAGCGGAAGAAGATGAAATCAGAAGCAGTTCTAGGGAATCCTTGAGTATGCAAGTGTAAAGCTTGGTCAGAGCACCAGGGGCCAGGATTGCTGCGGCCAGAAGCATGGTAAGGAAGGAAGCAGGGCTTTAGCCGCCACCGGATCACCTCTCTACTGCATAGTCAGGACACAGAAAGCGACTCCCAGGAAGGACGGGCCTCCCCCCTCGCAGACCTCTGAGCATCAAGACCAGCACCTTGGGTGTGGGTCCAAGATGGGAGGAGAAGGAAAGAAGCAAATGCTGGCAAAGGACAGGAAGACAGGTTTGGTAAGACCCTGGAAGGCTTTGTGGCCCCGGAAGTTTAAAGAGCAAACTGCGAATCACCAGAGAAAGGCATAATTAATTGATCCCCATGAAAAGACCGCTTGGCTTTTTATTACCAGGGCTTCCCATTCGCATTCTATTTCTCGTATCCAGTTTTGGCAAAAAAAAAAAAAGACCAGCTAACTTGCTGGTTTCGGTATTTCAGCCCTGATGTACACATGCTTTCACGGGGTGAATAAAAATGACCACAGGCAGTTATAACCTTTGTATTTTTAAAAGGCTGGCAGGAAGTATTGTTAAGACTTTCTGTAGAGATGCATGCCTTCCTTTCAAAATAAAAACACAATCCTTTCTAACAGTCTGTTTGCAGGGAATGAACAGAGACTCAAAGGTAGAGAATGGGCTTGTGGACCCAAAGTGGAAAGCGGACGGCGAGATGAACTGGGAGAGACACACTGCCATACACACACTCCCAGGTGCAGAGCAGGCGGCTAGCGGGAAGCTGCGGTATCGCACGTGATTGCCTAGAGGCGTGGAATCGGGGTGGCGCGGGCGGCCCACAACGGAGGGGCTGCATGGAGCTGACTCACAGAGGCCAACACAACATTGCAGAGCAATTATATTCCAAAAGGTAAAAAAAAAAAAAAAAAAGGAAGATAGTGGCATAGAGCAGTCAACGCTTACAAACGAGATTTTTCCTTTATGTGGATGGTTATAACCATGAGTTGGAGAAGGAAATGGCAACCCACTCCAGTGTTCTTGCCTGGAGAATCCCAGGGACAGGGGAGCCTGGTGGGGTCGCACAGAGTCGGACACGACTGAAGCGACTTAGCAGCAGCATAACCATCAGTTGACAGGCCATAGTTTTTAGACAGACGCCACAGGCCCACCGCAACTCTCCGCAGAAGCTGTCATGTTACTGACGTCACTGTCCACCCGAGCAGAATACAAAGTCCACTGACAAAGGCCCCCTCTGGGGACACGCAAAGGCAGGCCACATTCCCTGGTGTGCATCAGTTAGACTTGAAGTTTCTAAAAATTTAGAAAATACTTAAGTTTTTAGACTTTCATATGTAATTCTGCTTATGATAGCCAGACAGAAGGTGATATAAAAATCATACTACAAAACTGCCCCAACGCCACAGGCCCACCGCAACTCTCCGCAGAAGCTGTCATGTTACTGACGTCACTGTCCACCCGAGCAGAATACAAAGTCCACTGACAAAGGCCCCCTCTGGGGACACGCAAAGGCAGGCCACATTCCCTGGTGTGCATCAGTTAGACTTGAAGTTTCTAAAAATTTAGAAAATACTTAAGTTTTTAGACTTTCATATGTAATTCTGCTTATGATAGCCAGACAGAAGGTGATATAAAAATCATACTACAAAACTGCCCCAGGCCTTTTAAAAAATATTTGTGTGTTTCCTGTGTGTGTGTGTTACATTTATGTTTATTAAAAATATATATATTTGTATATATTAAGTGTGTAACCTTTGACATTCCTCCTATTTCTCTACTTTGACCTAAAAATATTTCCTGTTAATCTGACAGTGGCCAGAATGACTCAGCATAAACACTCACACACACACAGCAGGGGCTCTGGGATAAAGGCTGCTCCAAGGGCATGACAGGTGCTGGCCATGCTTCCTGCCTCCACTCCAGCACTTAAACCACTGCACCACCCTCCCTTACACTCTGGTTCTCTTATTCTGGGTCCGCAGCATCCATTAGAACTGCCCTGAATGACAACTAAGTGCTCCCTCCTCAAAAGAGGCTTCCTGGATGCTCTCCTGTTGGAAGTCTTTTTTCTTTATTCTGAAAACCCACAGCATTTTCCATGTAACTCTCTACTACTGGCAGAATTCGAAAGACGCTGGCCCCCAAGGTTCTCATTTCTTGAATACTGAGCTAAACGCTCATTTAGCTGCTACTGGGATGGAACTCTGCAGGTAGAATTAAGGCTGCTGATTAGCTGACCTTAATACCGGAAGGTTATTTTGGATTACACGGTGGGGGGTGGGGGTGGGGCTCACACATCAGTATTTAGTATTTAAACAAGTTCTTCAAAGCAAAGAGGAAGGCAGAGCTGTCACTTTGGAATGTGCCAAAAGAAGAGAATAGGAAAAATGGGGCCAAAGAGGCAGCGAGAGACACGAAGCGTGAGAGGCACATGACCCGTCCGTCATTGCTGGGTCTGAAGATGGAAGACAAGGACTGTGTGTGGCCTCCAGAGGCTGGGAGTGACCGCTCTCTGGTCACAGCCAACAAGGAAACTGGGACCTCAGTCCTACAGCCACAAGGAACTTATTTCTATCAACAACCTGAATAAACTTACAAGTAGATCCACTCTCAGAGTTTACAGAAAGCAACACGCCTCCCTGCACTTGATTTTGCTCCTGTGAAACCCAGAAGAATACAGGCCAGCCCAAACCTCCAACCTACACGAGGGTGAAGATATTCAAGCTGTGCTGTTTACATTTGTCAAAATTTATTAACAACAGAAATGGGAAACTAAAATGCTTTCTTCTGTACTTTATCCTATTAACCAGCTGAAATTTCAGTGGACATCAGATCAGAATCACCTGAGCAGCTTTTAAAATGCACATAACCTTGGGGATGATCTTGATCCCTATCTCCTCTACAATGTCATGAACCTCCATCCATAGTTCATCAGGCATTCTGTCTATCAGAACTAGTCCCTGAAATCTGTTTCTCACTTCCACTGTGTAGTCATAAGGGATTTGATTTAGGTCAGACCTGAATGATCTAGTGGTTTTCTCCACTTTCTTCAATTTCAGTCTGAATATTTCAATAAGGAGTTCATGATCCAAGCCACAGTCAGCTCTGGTTTTGTTTTTGCTGACTGTATAGAGCTTCTTCATCTTTGGCTTTAATTAGGTCAATAGTTTGCTTTTCTAATATTCCACTGTATTTATTTTCTTCTCTTGTTTGGGCAGTCTCTTAAATGTTCATGCTTACCAGACGATATTCTCTTATGAAACACTGGCCAGTTGATTTAATTTACACTAAGATTTTCCTTTTACTGAATCTCTAAAATCTTTTACCTCAAATTCAATGTATACCCTTAATTTCAGACCATCTGCTATACACATAGGTATTCCCTAGCCAGTGCAACCCTGAGAATAAAGCAATCTAAAACTTTAGAGTGGAAAATTTCAATTAAGTATCATTCCAGTGGTGTACAGAGAGGTGATCAGCACCACAATCAGGGTAATAGAAGTAAGAATGGAAAAAATTATATGGATGAGAGAGTCATAAGACTGAAATCATATGACTTTGATAAATCCTAGGTATAAAGGAAATGGAGAGGAAGAGGAATGGGCCTGGGATGACTTACAAATTTCTGACTTGGCAGCCTGAATGGGTGCAGGGGATATGGGGAGAAAGAAAATACAAGAGGACAGGATAGATAATAATATAATTTCGGAAACTGAGGACTGAGATATCTTCAGAATGTACAGGTGTAGATATCTGTTAATAAATAGAATATAGGGGCCTGAAATCTAGGAGAAAATTCTGGGTTTGAGTTGAAATCATGGTCATGGAATAAAATATCCTGAAAGAACATGTAGAAAGAAAGGAAAACATGATGAACAGGAAATCCAGCCCAGAAGTTCTTATCTTACTACACCTTCATATTAATTATCTAATTGATTTTAATATGTTGCAATTTTCTATATTTTTCAAAATATCATGTTATAAACATGAGTAAGAAAAATTTTAATTGAGTAATATAATTTGGCCTTTTCATTTATTATAATTTTGTAATAGATAATGAAATTATATATATATTATATGTATAAGTAATATACATATATCAGGGGCTTCCCAGGTGGTTCAGTGGTAAAGAATCCCCCTGCAATGCAGGAGACACAAAAGATGCAGATTTGACCCCTAGGTCAAGAAGGTCCCCTGGAGTAGGAAATGGCAATGTGCTCCGGTATTCTTACCTGGTAAACCCTATGGACAGAACAGCCTGGAGGGCTACAATCCATGGGATTGCAAACAGTTGGACATGACCGAGCACACACATACATGCATCAAAATTATATGTGGCATCTCTTTTACCAAACTTTTATAGTCATATTCAATAGTTTTGAAAGAAATGAAGGCTACATTTACATATAATAATTTAACTTGCTAAAAGTTACTTGATAGTAATTAGATCACAATTTTCTGGCTTGGAATTTTATAAGCCACTAAAGTTAATGTTTCCCTTATGATTATATCTAGGGATTCAGATGAGAATCATCAACATTAGCAGAAACAAAAGCAGCAAACTAATTTAGGCATCTTTGGTGTAGACAGTATTCCTATCAACATACACATGCCATCTGTAATGAGGAAAAGACATGAGTTAAGTTAAATGCAAAGAGGGCTATCTAGATGGTTTGAATACATTTTTATTCAGGCATGTAATTGATGTTCTAATGCTAAGTTTCTGAAATGGTAAAAAGATGTTGGTATCCCAATAGCATTATCCTTATTCTTTCTGTAAAATCGTTAAGAAGAGCTCTATCATCTCTGATAGCACATCAAAGCCTTTGGATAAATTGACCTGTTAAGGGCAATGGAAACGGTTGGCATTTTCCTCATAGCCATAGATAGACATGTTGCACAACTTTCAATGAGAAATATCTTCTGTGGTAGAAAAAGAAAAATTAAAGACCTACAGTAATTTTGTTTAGGGTAAATGTAAGAATACAGAAGGGATTGTTAATAACAAGTTTGATGTACTTAGCACAATAAAGATTTGATATTAGTTCTGAAATCCTAACTATGCAGATATTCTAGGCAGCTTACTTCAATGTTTTGCTTCTCTCAATCTGTAGATTTAGAACTCAAATTGCTTTATTAATTGCAAATCAATGTGGATGGTGACTGCAGCCATGAAATTAAAAGATGCCCACTCCTTCAAAGAAAAGTTATGACCAACCTAGATATCATATTCAAAAGCAGAGACATTACCTTGCTGACTAAGGTTCGTCTAGTCAAGGCTATGATTTTTCCAGTAGTCATGTATGGGTGTGAGAGTTGGACTGTGAAGAAGGCTGAGCACTGAAGAATTGATGCTTTTGAACCGTGGTGTTAGAGAAGACTCTTGAGAGTCCCTTGGACTGCAAGGAGACTGAAGAAGAAGATCAGCCCTGGAATTTCTTTGGAAGGAAAGATGCTAAAGCTGAAATTTTAGTACTTTGGCCACCTCATGCGAACAGTTGACTCATTGGAAAAGACTCTGATGCTGGGAGGGACTGGGGGCAGGAGGAGAAGGGGATGACAGAGGATGAGATGGCTGGATGGCATCACTGACTTGATGGATGTGAGTCTGAGTGAACTCCGGGATTTGGTGATGGACAGGGAGGCCTGGCGGGCTGTGATTCATGGGGTTGAAAAGAGTCAGACACAACTGAGAGACTGAAGTGAACTGAACTGAAAAATGATCCATCTTCTTATTTCCTTGTTGTTGTTCAGTCTCTACATCATTTCTTATTTACTACATTAACTTGTTAAGAGAGACTCTCTCTCTCTCTTTCTCTCTCTCTCTATATATATGTATATATATGTGTGTGTGATATATATACATATATCTAAAAAAAACTAGTTAGAGTAGTAAATAAGAAGTGAGCTGTATAATATAAATGTGTAAAACAAATCAGATGAATAAATAAGACAATTATATAATATGTGTTATATAATATATATATAATGAGTCAGAGTAGTAAATAAAATATAACATATATATCTAATATATATTATAGATATCATATATATATAATTTATATAATATATATATATAATGAGTCAGAATAGAAAATGTGATACAACTTACATAATAAGCATATATCACCTTGCTGACAAAGGTCCATATACTTAAAGCTTTTGTTTTTCCTGTAGTCATGTACAAATGTGAGAGTTGGACCATAAAGAAGGTTGAGCACCAAAGAAGTGATGCTGTCAAACTGTGGTAATAGAGAAGATTCTTGAGAGTCCCTTGGACTGCAAGGAGATCAAACCAGTCAATTCTGAAAGAAATCAACTCTGAATAGACACTGGAAGGACTGATGCTGAAGCTGAAGCTCTAATACTTCGGCCACCTGATGTAAAGAGCCAGCTCATTGGAAAAGATGCTGATGTTGGGGAAGATTGAAGGCAGTAGAAGAAAGGGATGACAGAGGATGAGATGATTGTGTGACATCATCGGCTCCATGGTTATGAGTTTGAGCAAAATTTGGGGGATAGTGAAAGACAGAGAAGCCTGGCATGCTGTAGTCCATGGGGCACAAAGAGTCGAGCACAACTGAGTGACTGAACACAAACAACAAAAGAGGGTCTAAACTGCAAAGGAAACATTGCTTCGAGTATGTATGCTACTTTCCATAGTAGAAAAAATTTAAAAACCACAGTAATTTTGTTTAGGTTAGTTGTAAGAATACAGCTGGATTATTAATAACTGGCTTCATGTACTTTGCAAAATATTAGTTTTGAAGTCATACAATCTGCAGATATTATAGGCAGCTTACTTAATGCTTTGCTTCTCTTAGACTGTAGATTTGGAATCCCACTTGTCTTATCTATTACCACATGAATAAAATTGATTCCTGTTTTTATTTGCTTGTTGTTGTTCAGTTTCTAAGTTGTGTCTTATTTATTGCTGACTCATTTTATATATATATATATATGTATATATGTATATATATATCCATATATATGTATATATAAAGAGTACATCATGAGAAACACTGGGCTGGATGGAGTACAAGCTGGAATCAAGATTGCCAGGAGAAATATCAGTAACCTCAGATATGCAGATGACACCATCCTTATGGCAGAACTGTGCAACTTCAGTTTCTTCAGCTTTAGTGGTTGGGGCATAGATTTGGATAACTGTGATACTGAATAATTTGTCCTGAAAATGAACTGATATCAATCTGTCATTTTGGGGATTTAACTAAAATACTGCATTTTGGACTCTTTTTTTTTTTTTTTTTTTACTATGAAGGCCACTCCATTTCTTCTAAGGGATCTTTCCCACAGTAGTAGATATAATGGTCATCTGAATTAAATTCACCCATTCCACTCCATTTTAGTTCACTGATTCCTAAAATGCCAATGTTCTCTCTTGCCATCTCCTGTTACACCCTCTAGACCATGAATAGATTGGAAAAGAGACCATGTCTTTCTCTTCATACTTCCCAAAATATAGAACATAGCATACCAGTGGTATAAACATGTGTTTTTTGAAATGAAAAATGAAATCCTCTTATTTTGGAAGTATCAAACTGTAAATCAAAGTATTTTGGAATGAAATCTGTATTATGGAAAGCTTACACTAGATAATGTTTGAGAAAACTGAAGCAGACAGGAAAATAATACCTTTTCAAAAAAAAAAAAAGGAAAATTAGGGGAAAAAATTAGGGGAAAAAGCAAATTATGAAATATATTACTGTTCATATCTATTACATTTCAATAAGTTATTTGTCTCTGGGAATGACAAGGAATTTTAAAGTATATTAATGTTATATTTTCTACTCTTTTTTGTCTTGAGGTGATTCAACTGGTAAAGTGTCAGCCTGCAGTGTGGGAGTCCTGGGTTCAAACCCTGGGTTGGGAAGATCTCCTGGAGAAGGGAATAGCTACCCACTTCAATATTCTGGCCTAGAGAATTCCATGGACTTTATAGTCCAAGGGGTCACAAAGAATTGGACACAATTGGGCCATTTTCTCTTTACAGAATTATATGTGAACTGTAGCTGGAGTATCAGTTTTTTAATATGATATAGGTAGAAATATCTGTAACTAATTGAATTTTAGACATTATTGAACTAATTCTGGGGGTGAAAGAAAGAACAAAACCCTACCTTCAGAAAAGAGCCCTCAACTGGTATGCTTTAGATATAGATGCTCTTACAGATGTGCTGAGGAGTTGATTTCTCGGGGTTATGATGTAGCCACATCCAATTACCTTTGTGTAATCTATATTATTTTCTACATGAGTCAAAATATGAAAATGGCTTAGAACTACTTCTTTATGGCATAAGAGTAAATCGTATGTTGACCTTAGCCATTTATTACAAATAGCAAAACAAAATTATATTTTCTATTTGTACATGAAGAGAAACTTTATAAATCTTTCTGCTGCTTGTTTATATTGACAAAATAATACATGGTTTATATTGGTAAGAAACAAGCATGACCTCAGTAGGCATCAAGTTTAGGAACAATATTAGGAGTAGTTGTCTTTCAGGAATTATCTATTTTTACTTAAATTAATTTATCCACTTTAATGAAGTCAATTACACACTAGGGATTCATGACACCACAGACTGAACTCTGGAATCAGGATGAGGGCCAAATATCAAGTTATTCCCAATTGTTATTTCCAATTAAAGACTGAGAAAGGCAGGTAGTAAGGAGAAGCTATATTTGAACCATCTGTGTCAAAGGAGGTCGTATTCAAACAGAGCTCAAGAAGTCAGGAAATTAGGATAGAACACAACCATATGTGAAGTCCAGAGATCAGGAGCCAATTAAGAATTGAAAGTTCAGCTAAGAATTAGAGGTCAGAGAGGCTGTCTATAGTAACTATTTGTCAGTGGCCAGCGATCTTGGAGCCAATCAAAAAGAGGTCAGAGGAAATATGAGGTCCAAAAATTAGACCCAGAAAGCCTAAATCAGTAAGACCAATGTCCAAAGAACTGGCATGCTCAAAGTCAGAATTCTTGATGATTATTTTTCCTACTTTCTGTCGGGACAGAGGTAAGTCTCAAAAGGCAGAGAGATCCATCCCTAGATCTAAGATCTATTCCTAGAGTCTATTTATTTGACTAGTCATCATTTATGTGGCCTCATTCTCTAAGATTCATTCGCCTAATATTTCTGTGGTAGGCTCACTGGGTTACTAGGTAATCTTTGAAGATAGCAAGCACTTCCAGGGCACACAGATTTGATGTTGCCTTGAAAATCTCCCTCCCAGACATTTGAAGGGTTCACTTCCCCATTTTGTTCAGGGCTCTGTTCCAATCACACCTCCTCAGCAAGATCTTTTTTAACAACCCCATGTAAAATAGAACGATGTATTACCTTCCATCATTTAACTATCTTCATTTTCATTCATAGATCTTGTCCCTATGATACTGCATTGCATCTTAATTTTTGTTTGTAAACAGGATATAAATTCTATAAGGGTAGAAAATATATTGTTTTTCATCTTATCACAAAAATATAGACTAAAACCTGGGACATAATATTTATTGAAAGAATAAATAATGAACATTTTGAGTAGAAGCTACAGGTAGGTGGGAACTTAAGGTGAAGTTACAGGTAAATTTGTAAGCGCATTGATGATGATTCTGTCCTTGGGTAAAATTAAGATGACCATATGTTAGAGTTTGAACAAAAATTGTTATACAATTATAGTCCCAACAAATTATTGGCAATGTTTCTGTTTATTTTCATAATACTTTGGTTTACATGGATAAGAAAATGGTAACCCACTCCAGTATTCTTGCCTGGGAAATTCCAGGGACAGAAGAGCCTGATGGGCTACAGTCCATAGGGTCACAAAGAGTTGGACACAACTGAGCACACAAGAGGAAGGGAAGTCATATAATCGTTTATTTTGATTTGTTCTTTTTCCATTGAAATTGCTTGTGCCTCTACTGGTGGCCGATTTCTAAGGTAATGGCTATAATCTCAAATGCTTCAGGAGATAACAAGGCAACCTGAGTGTGTGTAATGGGCAGAGTGAAAGACAATGGGGAACTGTGAAGACTACATAAAGCTGAATTTCCATGTCCCACTGAAACAGAGAAGCTGCTATCTGATCACAGCCAACTATATTGCCATGTTAAAATACAGGTCCAATAATGTAATTCTTTGGAGAAGGCAATGGCACGCCACTCCAGTACTCTTGCCTGGAAAATCCCATGGATGGAGGAGCCTGGTAGGCTGCAGTCCATGGGGTTGTGAAGAGTCAGATACGACTGAGCGACTTTATTTTCACTTTTCACTTTCATGCATTGGAGAAGGAAATGGCAATCCACTCCAGTGTTCTTGCCTGGAGAATCCTAGGGACGAGGGAGCCTGGTGGGCTGCCACCTATGGGGTCACACAGAGTTGGATACAACTGAAATGACTTAGCAGCAATGTAATTCTTACACATGTCAAATACACACACACACACACATACACACACACACACACACACACATATATATACATAAATCCAGGAGAGGAGATCATGATGGCAGAGTAGGAGGATGTGGAACTCACCTTCTCCAATAAACATATCAAAAATACATCTACATATAGAACAAGTATCACTGACAGCTAACTAGAAATTAGCAGAAAGCTTCCTGTACAACCAAGACTGTGAAAAAGTTCCACAGAGAATTGGGTAGAAAGGGAAGCAAGAGATCAGATTGGGACCTGTGCCCTGGGGAAAGAACTCAAAGGAAAGGAAAATTACATGAGAGGAGATCCTCTCTTCAGTGTGAGTAGTTAGATCTACATTGGGTGCTCTGCCCTGGGATCCAAGATAAGTTCTCTTGGCTGGTAGGAAGAATTATGGGACTAACAGGAGGCCTATGTTCAGCCTGGATTCTATTCCAGAGGAACATGTACATACTTTCTTACTCTTAAATGAGGGAAGAAGAGCAGATTGAAACTGCAAGAATGGCTGACTGGTTTCCCATGACCACCCTGGCAGATGCCCCGCTTCAAGCTGAGTGACTGCTCTGGTCTCACTTGCTTTGTGACACGACTCCACTCTTGGGCAAGAGCTGTCTCAGCCAAAAAGAAAGGTTAGCTGTGAGACGCAAAAGCAGCTTAGATCCAAAGTAATACATAAGCAGAGTGGGAACATCCATTGTGCTTATACAGGTAGTACATATATATGTGTGTGGAATTTAAAAACTAATATAAAAAAACTCATTCTGGCAAACTTTGGTAGCAGCTGCAAGTAATGTACAGAGGTACTGGTAATAGGCAGACTCTAATATGTGATTCGGAGAAGGCGATGGCACCCCACTCCACTATTCTTGCCTGGAAAATCCCATGGATGGAGGAGCCTGGTAGGCTGCAGTCCATGGGGTCACTACTAGTCGGACACAACTGAGTGACTTCACTTTCACTTTTCACTTTCATGCATTGGAGAAGGAAATGGCAATGCACTCCAGTGTTCTTACCTAGAGAATCCCAGGGACGGGGGAGCCTGGTGGGCTGCCATCTACAGGGTAGCACAGAGTCGGACACAACTGAAGTGACTTAGCAGCAGCAGCAGCGCCAGTATGTGATTAGGGACATTATTATTGGTCTGATCTGGCCCATTCTGAGACTGAAAGCTATTTAATATCAATTAATAAATTCTTTTTCAGCTTAAAACAGTCAGTTTCTATAGATTGCAATTAAAAACTTGATTTAAAAGACCCTTCCAAAATAGTCCCTTTCCATTTATTCTTTCTATATTTTTCCCATGGAAAGGCATTGCATTTTAATCCCTTCCCCTAACCCAGCCCCCTTGGTAATCATAAGTTTGTTCTCTAAGTCTGTGAGTCTGTTTGTAAATAAGTTCATTTGCATTACTTTTTTTTAAATTCTATGTATAAGCAATATCATACGATATATGACTCTCTCTGTCTGATTTATTTCACTTAGTATAATAATCTCCAGATACACCCAAACTGCTACAAGTGGCATTATTTCGTTCTTTTTAATGGCTGAGTAATATTCCATCATGGGCTTCCCTAGTGACTCAGATGGTAAAGAATCTGCCTGCAACATGGGATACCTGGGTTCAGTCCCTGAGTTGGGAAGATATCCTGGATGAGTTCATGGCAACCCACATCAGCGTTCTTGCCTGGAGAATCCCCATGAACAGAGGAACCTGGTGGGCTACAGTCCATGGGGTCACAAAGAGTTAGACATGACTGAGCAGCTAGGCACACACAATTTTCTGTTGTATATATGGATAAATGTGACATATTATCACATTTTCTTTATTCACTCATCTGTCAAAAGACATTTAGTTTGCTTTCATGTCTTGGCTGTTGTAAACAGTGCTTCAGTGAACACTGGGGTGCACATAACCTTTCAAGCCATGTTTTTCTTTAGATATTGAGCACATATACACAGAAAATCCACCTACTCTTTTAAACGACTAATATTTTTTGAAAACCCACTACATATTTGTCATGATGCTAAGCATTTGGATTCCATTACTTCAGTTAACTCCCTTGGAATAGGTACAGGACTACTCTTAAATGCCCACTATATGGCCTCTCCAAGGCTTATACATGATTAATGTGTATGGTGTCTATGATGGTGGTTTGCACTGAGTAGGCACTCAATGGATATTAGTGATATACTAAAAATTTTTATAGAGATTTTACCTTAGTCTTCTCAAGATGCCATAATGATACCATAAACCAAAGTTTATTTTCTCACATTTCTGGAGGCTGGAAGGTTGATATCAAGGTGCCAGTATGGTTGAGTTTTGATGAGAGCTCTTCTCCTTGCTTGTAGGTAGCTGCCTTCTTGTTGTATCCTCATGTGGAGAAAGAGAAAGCAAACACTTTTTGGTGTCTCTTCTTATAAGGGCACTAATCCCACATGACCAAGACCCCACCCTCATGAGTGAGTTACCTCCCAAAGACCATGTCTCCAAACACCATCACATTGGAGGGTAGGGATTCAATGTGTTAATTTTGAGAGGATACAGGTACTTAGTCCATTAGACTATGAACAAATGTAAGTTTTGTGGATTTTACCTTGGGTAGAGGCAGTAGAGGCATATGAGCTGAGACATAAAATGCAACCCAATGGAAGGGTTTTCTCTTTGGAGAGGTGGTTTGGGAAAATGTAAAGAGAATAACACAGCACTTTGATTAAGCAACTGTAAAAGCTTGTAGATTAGTAGACCTATAAAAGAAAAAAAATTATTTCAATCATATTTCTGTTGTTCAAATTAATGAAGTAAGCTTTAACATAATAGGCTTATCTTTAGAAATAAGGGTATTGTTTTTCACATCTCTCATTTTGAGTCTCCACTTATTTGGAATTTTCTCACCAGATCTTTTAGAAGGATTGGCAGATATAGTAATGAAGGGTTATGAAGCTTCCTCAGGCAGTATAAGAAGAGATGGAGGAACAGTTAAACATTTATCTCTATGCAGTTTTTGCTGTTCATCCCACTTGCTTCTCCTGTGGCTTTTGGCTCTCTCATCTACTTGAAGATTTAGATGATAATACCCTCTGAGTTATTATTTAAGCTCATTTTTTAGTCTTATTCCCACCTCTGGCTTCAATCTAGTGAGCTAGAGAAGGACAATGAATAGAAATTGGGATTTGTTAATATTCGTGTTTCTGCATTAATGAGACAAGATTCTGGAGCTTTGAACCATCACTGGCTCAGGAGGGGAGAACAGCAGTATCTCTTCAATGAGTGTGTTCTGGCAGCAGCTAAGCCAAGTCACAGTGTAGTCCTTCCAACTACCCCCATGACATGGATCGCAATGAAAGCTGGCAGAGTAACAGGCATTCCATAGACTTAAGCTGGAAAAAGTTTAAGCATTCCCTACTGTGGTGACAAAAATGGAGCTTACAGCAAACTTCATTTCAAATCCCAACTAAGCTCCTAACTAATTAGGAACAGTTCATTCATTGTCCTATGGCCCAGGATTTCTTCAACAGACGGGAAAATAATGTTTGCCTTCCTTGTACGGATGTTATAAAGATTAGATATGATAATGTGTTGTGGAACACACCATGAAATAGATGCTCAAAACATTATATGACCAGTCTAATGATTGAAAGGGCATGTCTAATGTGCTTGTACTTATATATGGCATACACACACACACACACACACACACACACACACACACATATGTATATGTTCTATATATGGTAGCATTTTTAGGCCAGACTAGGGAAGGATCCTGTCTCCTAGCCTTATCTTCATGGTTGGTTGATGTTGCTGTTCAGTCGCCGGTCATGTCTGACTCTTGGCAACCCCGTGGACTGCAGCATGTCAGTCTTGCCTGTCCTTCATTATCTACCAGAATTTACTCAAACTCATGTCCATTGTCATCCAGTCATTCCATCCTCTGCTGCCACCTTCTCCTCCTCCCCTCACTCTTTCCCAGCATCAGGCTCTTTTCCAATGAGTTGTCTCTTCCCATCAGGTGGCCAAAGTATTGAAACTTCAGCTTCAGCATCAGTCCTTCCCATGAATATTCAGGACTGATTTCTTTTAGGATTGACTGTTTTGACCTCCTTGCTGTCATAGGGATTATCAAGAGTCTTCTCCAGCACCATAGTTCAAAAACAATTCTTTGACGCTCAGCCTTATTTATGGTCCAGCTCTCACCTCTGTACATGACTACTGGAAAAAGCATAGCTTTGACAATAAGGACCTTTGTTGGTAAAGTGATGTCTCTGCTGTTTAATATGCTGTCTAGGTTTGTCATCGCTTTTCTTCCAAGGAGTAAGCATCTTTTAATTTCATGACTTCAGTCACCATCTGCAGTGATGTGAAGCCCAAGAAAATAAAGTCTGTTACCGTTTCCATGATTTTCCCATCTCTGCCATGAAGTGATGGGACTGGATGCCATGATCTTAGTTTTTTGAATGTTGAGTTTTAAGCCAGCTTTTCACTCTCCTGTTTCACTTTCATCAAGAGGCTCTTTATTTCTTCACTTTCTGCCATAAGGGTGGTATCATCTGCATATCTGAGATTACTGATATTCTCCCAGCAATACTGATTCTAGCCTGTGCTTCATTCAGCTCAGCATTTCACATGATGTACTCAGCATATAAGTTAAATAGGCAGGATAACCATATACTGCTTTGATGTACTCCTTTCCCAATTTGGAAACAGTCCACTCTTTCATGTCCAGTTCTAACTGTTGCTTTTTGACCTGCATACAGGTTTCACAGGAGGCAGGTAAGGTGATCTGATATGCCCATCTCTAAGAATTGTCCACAGTTTGTTGTGATCTTCACAGTTAACATCCTCAAATGGAGAAAAAATTCATTCATCTGTTTCCTCAGATTCCAACATGCACACTGAAGTGTCACATAAGAGCACAGGACAAACCTCCCTTCTCTTTCCTATAATCCATGTCACCCAAGTAGCAAGCGCCTATTCTTTAAGTCAGGAAGGACAAGGATACACTGGCTCTAAATCAAATCTAGGACCCTTCATTTTAGTTTGCTCCTTCTGTGTACCTAGAATAAGATAGGACTTGGATTTCAGCTAGTGGATGAGAAGGAGACCTCTAGGCCCCTACTTACATGTTCCTCTCCAGCTTTCCTTAGATTCTTAGGTACTAGATACATCTGGAATGTTGTGGACCCTCTTTGTCTTGCCATCAACTTGAACTGCAACAACTATACTTAACTCAAATGTTAGCTTGGATCATATAGAACTGCTGATTACATTTTTGATCAACAAAAGGAGTGATTTCATGAAGCTTAATAGAAACAAATGGAATTACCCCCAAACAAACTCCTGAAGCATGATACATATTTACTGAACAGATCTTTTTCAGAAGATAAAAAGGGAACAATATTCCTTAATAAACCCTTTTACCCCCCACTTCCTCAACCCCAACCTCTAAGGCTGTTCTCACATCTCTTATGCTTTCCTCTCTTTTTTTTGTTGCCTTTCTCTGCCATCACTTTTCCAGAGCTCTCAATCTCCATTTTCAAACACTTATCTCCCTCCCATTCTGGTATTAGACAATTTTTCCTTAAGTAGAACAAGTTGGCCTTTTTAGCTTCCTAATTTTTCATCTTCATCTGTCAACCCACTAAACACAATAAAAGTCTGATAATTACAAAAACAAGGAAACTTCCCTCCCTACCAAAGAGGAGAGTGATAGGATTATAAATATTTATAATTCAATATATTCCTCTGACAGTATAAAAGATTTCAGATGAATTATAATTATCATCCTATTTGTAAGAAACATATGTAGCTAGAGGGCAAACAAACCCTCTTATTTTCCAAATATGAGAGGGGATCTCACCTTGTTTCAGCCTCCAACCAAGTCATTGCTGCCACTCTGCTGCAGTGTCAGGCACTTTGTGCCCTGAAACTTTATTAGCACAGTGAGAGAAGATGACTGCAAAAGTGAAGTTGCTCAGTCATATGCGACTCTTTGCGACCCCATGGACTGTAGCCTACCAGGCTCCTCCATCCATGGAATTTTTCAGACAAGAGTACTGCAGTGGGTTGCCATTTCCTTCTCCAGGGGATCTTCCAGACCCAAAGACTGAACCCAGGTCTCCCACATTGCAGGCATATACTTTACCCTCTAAGCCACCAGGGAAGCCCCATCTTGATGGCTGTGGGGCTCCTGAAAAATGACCAACTGTCACTTTTTCTGTGTAATAAGGTGCATAACTAAAAATCTAATAATTTTAGAACTACGGAATATATTTGCACATGTAAATGTGTAAACACACCAATAATGTATACATATAAACTATATCACATAGTCTCACCATTGCAGGCTGATGTACCTCCCCAATTCCCGCCCCCCTGCCCCAACACCATCAAATTCATATGTTGAAGCCCTGACTCTCAAAATGGCTATATTTGGAGTTAAGGATATGATAGAGGTTAAATGAGGTCACAAGGATGGGGCCTTAATCTGACAAGACTGGCTCCTTATGAGCAGAGGAAGAGATTTCAGGGGTGTGAGGATACAGAGGGGAAAAAAAATCTGCAAGCCAAGAATAAACAAATGCTTAAATAAATTGACTGGTCATGGTGGGCCTCTTTTGAATGTGCATTTGAGTAAAAATTGGAAGGAGAGATGGGAGTTAGTTGACCACAGTGTATTTTGAAGAAGAGCAATTCTGGTCAGAGGAAACATTAGTGCAAAGGCTCTGAGATAGAAGTATGTTTGATGTGTGAAATACCAGCAACAAGCCCTATCCTGGCCCTATAAATCAGATTATGAATTTTAACTACATTTTCTGATTGTTCATATGTACATTAACATTTGAGAAACCACAGAAGAAGTCTCTTCTTACATGGTGTGCTAAGTCACTTCAGTTATGTCCAACTCTTTGCAACCCTATGGGCTGTAACCCACTAGTCTCCTCTGTCCATAGGATTTTCTAGGAGCAGATTGCCATACCCTCCTTCAGGGAATCTTCCTGACCCAGGAATCAAACTCGTGTTTCTTATGTCTCCTGCATTGGCAATTGGATTCTTTATTACTAGTGCCACCTAGAAAGCCCCTCTTTAGCATGGTAGTAACAACAATCACATTTACACTTTAAAATTTTGAAAAGATCCTATGGAGGAGAGGTTCCAGGGGCCGATCATTTAGTCCCACCCTGGCTACCCCAGTTTATAGGATACATTTTGTGAATCTCTGGTGGAGATTTGTGCTCCTTCTTCCCTGATCTGCATTTGTGTTAGAGGGACATGATCCCACCAAGAAAAATATTTTCCGATCCTATTCTTATCTGAGGGAGAGGAAGAGGGTGGGATGATTTGGGAGAATGGCATTGAAACATGTATATTATCATGTAAGAAACGAAGTGCCAGTCTATGTTCGATACAGGATACAGGATGCTTGGGGCTGGTGCACAGAGATGATCCAGAGAGATGATATGGGGTGGGAGGTGGGAGGGGGTTTCAGGATCGGGAGCTTGTGTACACCTGTGGCTAATTCCTGTCAATGTATGGCAAAACCAATACAGTATTGTAAAGTAGAATAAAGTAAAAATAAAATAAAATAAATAAGAAATATGAACAATTCACCAGTTCTCAGAAATGAAACATGAGTGGAAATGATGTATGCTACTTTCAAGCCAAGGATTCTAAGATGTTACCAGAACTTCTCTACTCTTTTTCTCCATCCAGTTAGAACTACACAGAGAACTCTGAGGCTGTAGTCAGAGAAAAGAGATTCAAGCTGGAAGGTGTCTGGCTGCCTCAATCATCACATGGGAAAAAGCAGGCCATGACTACACTGAGCCATTATGTGAGTGGAAAATGAATGTTCATTATGTTAAGTCACTGAAAATTTAGAGGTTTTCTTCTTTAGAGTGGCTAAAATCATCCTAACTCAAAGATTCTCTAAATTTTGGATGCATCAGAGTCACCTGGAGGGCTGGATAAAGCACTCATTGTGGAACTCCAGCATTTTAGATTCTGTAGGTCTGGGGGGAGACCCCAAAATTTTCACTTCTAACAAACTTACTTGTGATGGTGATGTTAATGGTGTGAGAAGCACATTTTGAAAACCACTGCGCTAGCTAACAAAATAGACATAGGCGAGTGGGAAACCTCATGACCTCAAAGGATATATCTCCAAATCAAAAATATGAAATTAAAGGTAGACCAACTTATCCCTATGGGGGACCAATTAGTGCTGCTGTATCGGCTGATTCCACCTAGTGTTGCACTGTACCATGTTCAGCTCAAAAAAGGATATGGAAAGGAGAACTGAAATCCATTCAGCGTAATTTAGAGGGATGGTTTTACCAATACTAGCATCGCTGCTTTTCTAATTTCCCTACCTTTTGACCTGCTCTTCCAGTCCCTGAAGAGAAGCAAGCAGTTGATTTATGAGCCTCATAGAGCTCTTGGCCCAGGTGGTCTTGTTTGCATTGGTGGGAATACTGAGCTTCAGGTGACAATGAGAAGCCAGAGGGTCCTCTGCCTCTTATGGGAGGTGAGGGCCATGCGACTCTTTGCCTGGCCCCACCTTTTACAAACCACCCCAAAATTTCACTGTTACTTAGTGCTAAAATTTAAGTTGAA